>JADNYI010000760.1:0-15011 GCA_015501065.1 Infundibulicybe gibba
GTAGGGTAAATGCTGGGACTTGAACGCTGGGACCTGCGCAGGCCGGGGAGGCGTGACTTGTGAGCTAAAAATCCCCGCGGAGATACTTGGGGGCAAGCGTATGGCGGATGGGCATCACGTCGGTGGAGTCCCACCAGGGGGTGCGGCGCTACTTAGTACGAAGAGCTGAACAAAATATCAAGTCCCTGGTTTCAGGTGGAACTTCTTACACCTATCCACACGTATCTTGGAATTTGGAGAGTAATAGATGTGACATACACATGAAGGAAACACAAAAAATAAGGAGCACTACTACCTCACCCTGCTCAATTCGGGGTTCTTCCAATGGGGGCGTCCCGAAATAGCCTGGGATGGAGAGCCACAATCTCTGGACGCCACTCCATATGTTGGGACTGAGTGGGGATGATGAAGCAAGTTGCGATTTGGAGCTGCGACACCAGGGGCGTAAGTCAGGGTGCGGTGACTAGAGCAGGGGTGTGAGAATGCCATGGTACTCCAAGTTGCGACATCAGTTGGCCATCAAGAACAAGCGGGGGACCAACGGGGGACAGCACAAACACACCTTGAGAACATTTTAAACCATGTTCGGAGTATGCTGGAGGTAGGCGGGATGTCGGGTAAGCGGATGGGTGTAGCCAAACAATGCGTATATATGGAGCTGCAAATGAGCGGGCAGGCAGGCAATGGGTGATGTGGCGGTGTGGTGATATCATTGCAGGTTGTGTGACTTGTACAATTCAGTATCATCTGTCACCAGACGCTCCAGATATTTTTCCTGATGAGACAATGGTACACGGCCAACCCAGAAATCCAGCCGTAGGATGGAAGTACCAAACGAGAATTCAGCTGGTCCTCAATTTGAGTGGAGTCTGGTATAACTACCCACGCCTGTACCATTTTGGGAAGAAACACAATATGGAATAAATAATGTGCTCAATCTAACTTGCTGTGTGAACGTCGGCCCGAGCTGGACTGAACCTAGGACCGGGGGGAGGCGGGCCAGACCACAGCCGAGATTTATGTTGCCGGATGGGCCAGGTGATAGACGCCGGACCGATCAAGTTCATCCTGAGGATGTGTTCAAGTCCATCCTGAGGACCAATTCACGAAGGGACACAGGGCTGACCCTGACCACCCTCAGGATCCTCCCGGCATGTGCAATCCCAACTCCTGTTTGCGCCCTCATGACAGGTCAGCCGCCGTCATCCATATGGATCAGGTTGAGGGATATATATGCAAGGTAACCATCCATAAACTATAGAACAATCACTCTAACTTTGTTCCCTGGTGCTCCTGGATCTATTTGTTCTGGTGCACACCTCATGGCTGAGCCCTGGCCCCCGGTCCAAGAGTCAAAGTGTGGGTCTGCATCAGGAAAGTTACATCTGTCTTATTCGTCTTATTTTGTCTTATTTCACTTATTTTAAACTTATGGGCCATCTTAAGTATGTTGGTACCATTTAAATAAATACATGATAAATATATAAAGCGGCGATATTCGCAGGCCCATATCGCGAACGCGGCCGCGGTGCAGATTAAAATCGGACCATGCTGTAGCGCAAATAAGATCGGGGTGCCCATCTCGAATGCAGCCGCGGTGCAGGTCGAAATCGGTCCACCTGTGCACAGGTCTGGTTCAATACGCACCCCACACTGCGGCGCAAATGAGATCGGGGCGCCCGTCTTGAACGCGGCCATGGTGGGTTGAAACCGGTCCACCCGTTGTTAAGGCGGATAGCCTTTACCAAGGTTCAAGCGTCGAGTATCGTCGAAGACGTCAAGTCAGAGTCTTGGGTCAATACCAACAAGACTATAGTCACTCCAAGTCAGGCTTTGACTTGGGTATCGATGATTCAGTGATCAAGGTTCAGAGGTAAAGGGAGTAGTATTGCCTAGGTCAAGATAGGGAATACAGACAATGTACCTAGGGTTTATATACTGAGACTATGAGGCGCGAGAATATAGTACAATGGGAACATAAGACAATGTAAGGTAAAAGAGCTGTTGAAGCTCAGTCAGCTATGACATCATGGATGAGTCAGTATCTAAGAATAGAGGCATGTGTTGGACATGCAATAGAACAATGTAGAATCAGAGAACAATGTAAGCATAGTTAAACAAAGGGAATCGGTGAACAAAGGAAAAAGATAGGGGTGGGGACCGTTGTAACACCCGTGCCCAAGTCCGGTCCGATTGGTCGTGCACCAGATACCAATGATACCGTGCTCGAGCGGGCGGGCCACACTCGTTGCCCACATCCCAAGCACTGCCGGTTGTCATTGTATGTCTACAATGCTTGCCAATCAGTGGGCACTCAGGTCCCAGGCGCCAGAGAGTGACGAAAGACACACCTTATGCATGGCGTGGATGGCCGTGTCACGGGGGAAAGCCCATGGAGTTGCCTCCATTGATGTTACCAGTGTTCTTCCTCTCCCTCCCATTCCCACCCTTCCACCTGGCTATGTAAAAATGCGAGCGGGAAGTACCTCGCAAACGTGCCACACACACCAATTGGTGTGGTAGCTACGTGCTGCGAGGTGCGAGGTGGCGTGAGGGGGCGGAAATGGTTATTAGGGTGGATGAATGGCTTACTAGTAAACGGGGGCACAGGTGAGGGCGGACGTGCAAACAGGCAAAAGCAGGTATGTGAGCAGGGGTAAGAATGCAAGAGCGGGTACACGAGTGGTTGTCAGCACTCACCGTTGGCCATTATCCATATGTTCACCGTTCGCCAGCATGACATCTGTCCGTGTGTCAGCCGTTGCTTGTGGTTCGTTGTTTCGAGGGCCTTGAGAGCTGAGACAAAATTGATGGGTCGCGAACGTGATGTGGGGCCCGGGTTGATAAGCGTGGAGTGATAATTTGAATACCAGATGTCAGAAGAAAAAACACATACTTACCTTGGATTAAGGGGGTTGGGGGAAGCTGCGGCCCAGGTTATGGCCTCAGGCTTTCCAAAACTCAAGCTTGAACCACAAGCTGTTGGAGGCCGGCGACGGCCTGCGATGGCTCGGCTTGCCACAGCCGAGTTTTGAGGTGAGTTGACAGAGGAAAGGCTGACCAACGGACGGGGATTGCGCATGGTGAGGTCGGAGCAAATGTGGGCGGCGGATCTGTGGGACGCATTGTGCAAAATAAGTGAGGTGAACAAAATGTTTCCAAGTCAATTCAAACTCCGAGTGAAATCCTGACATCATGTGCACTGTTTGTACATGTCACCTCAACCATCACCACCATGCCAGCAAAGGCACATTGCCGTCGACCCCCCCCCCTCAATAGTAGACACTCAAAATTCATCTTCATTTGAGGCCTTGTACGGCCTCCTGTCGAATTCCGTCCCATGTGAGTAATAGTTAGGAATTAAACTTGTTTGCTAACACACTTGCGTAGTTTTTTTCAGCCACTCCGCACTCTCCACCCCACCAATATCCCAGGGCACCCACACCCACTCTCACTCATCCACACCACATCAGGGAATCTGGGTCTGTGGTATTTTCGAGTATTTTACAACTTTGGCTGAGATTTCATGATATGTTGACAAATTGTCAGGAATGCGACATCCCCTTGATATTTTGCGAAATGTTGCACAATGTTATGGAAATGTTACCCCATATTGCAATCATGAATCAAATTCTTCAACATTCCAGCAACATTTTTGCAATTTAATGAATTATTTCACAAAATGCCATAAGAAAATAGAGTATATTGCCAGATCCCAGTCGATTTTCATGCCCAAGCCCACACAAAGAAGAGTTAATCCAGAATTATATTGAATTAGTTTACAAATATTTTGTGAACAGTCTATGGGTACAAGATATAACGAGAAAGAGAGGCAGCGTTACAATGGGACAAATATTATAGGGCGTCAGGGTGCAACAATACTGGGGGCAGCGGGGGGTGGCAAGGTACGGAAAGGGAGCTCGCACCTCGAGCATCGCCGCGGCCGGGATGGCCAGCGCACACTCACGGTGCATGGGGGACGTTCATGTTCGGTGCGGAAAATGGTGGCGGGAGGTCGCATGGTACAGAAAGGGAGCTCGCGCTCTTCCCGGGCGTCGCCGCGGCCTAGGGTGGTCAGTGCATACTCACAGTGCGGGGGCGCGTCAATTTGTGTTTGATAGTCGAAAAATCCATGGGAGTTTTGATTATTGGTGGATAGTGTGGAATATTGAGTGCGGTGGGGTCAATAGGGCGGAGAAGGGGGGCTGCATCTTTCAATTGGCATGTCGTGGACAGGCAAAATCGAAATTGGGTGGTGCTGAGGGTGGATGGGCCAGCCGTTGAGGGCAGTACATGAGTCAAGGGCGATGGCAGATGCTGGGGATGAAGTGGTGGACTTAGAGGGCGCACCAGACACGCAAGATCAGCATGCCCGTAGCGGCACACAAAGGAAGGATGTGCTTACATGCGATAGGGTGGTCTGGCCGGCATCAGAAAACATACAGGCCCGCTTAGCTGGCGGGGGTTTATCCTCATCGTCCTTCTGTCTGAGAAAATCGCTCGGAGATGTGTGTGATGTTGAGGGAGTTGGACTCCATGGAAGAATCAGCAAGGTGACCGGGTGAAGATCCAAAAAGAACGCGTACTCGGATTTAGTGGAGTGCCAGGTTCGGGGACTATAAATGTGGATGATGTGGCGAGCGGGTGCACAGGCAGACGGGGAAAGAATGAGAGCGTGGGGAGCAGGGGTGGTAGGGCGACAGTGGAGGGCAGGAAACAGTGGCGGCGGCCAATGCCCGTTTTTCGTAGTGGTTGAACATGAGCAGATGTTACCCGTCACCCATCACAGTCACAACCGCTTTTTTTCTTTCTAAGTCAGCGTTGAGCTGATGCAACACCAGCCGCCATCCGCGGGTGTCCCCTGCTCTCGCCTGGCTCGGACCGCAAACCACACACTCGCCCGCACCATCCGCCCAACTCTTGGCACACATCGGAGGACAGTATGCTGCCCATCCAGCCCATCTCCGCATGCACGACGCACACCGTCCACGTTGACCCGGCCCCCTTCTCATAAATGAGAGACCGATGCCCATACGCCATCCATCTGGCCCGCCTTCGCGCACCCGCACGCCCATGTGCCGCCCATCCCGCCTCCTACCTGCATGCCTGCCAGGCTCGGAAGGGGCATGAGAGCCGTATAATAGGCCAGATGGTACATGTTTGCTCACAATCACATCTCATTCCTGTTACCTCACCCCCTCGTTTGCAAGATTCGGAAGCGGGACGGCCAGCATATATGTGACACGCCCTCCGCCACGCGCTGCATTTTTCACCGCGTCATTTGGTGCACAACGATGCCATGAGGAAAACCGGGGAGCGTGGGCCGTGAAATTTGCAGCTACCAGCAGAACGGCTGGTGTCTGCGTGACACGCCCCCCACCCCTGCAGCGTTTTTCGCTGTGCATTTGACGTGCGCGATGATGTTGCGAAGCAAATCGGGGAGCACAGGCTGCGAACTTCACAGCTACCAGCGGAACGGCTGGTGTCTGCGTGACATGCCTCTGCCACCCTCGCTTCGTTTTTCGCCGCGTCATTTGACGCGCGCAATGACATTGCGAGGCAAACCAGGGAGCGCGGGCCGCGACCCTTGCAGCTACCGCGGGTTCGGAGACTGTTCTCGAGCGGGTTCGCACGTGCACCCATGGTTCATGCCTCGCCTCGCGCTCACCACCCGCTGCCAATCTGCCACTGTCTCAATACCCTCATTGTATTTATTGTACAGAAATGCACAACTAATAGTTTGCTATGTTACACAAATTATATCAGATTACAATGCATGTAAGGTACCCTGGAGATCTGATACAATTATCCAACATGGTGTACTATTTTGTAAGATCCCTAAGGGTACCTTATATATGTTACACAGTATTATATCAAATTATAATATATCTATGATGCCCATGCAATTATATGACATGGTGTGGTATTTTATAAGATCTCAATGGTAACCTTACCTATGTTATGATTTGGTGTGACATATCATACAATATTACAGGATTTTAGACTATGTCATGATAATGCAACATGGTATTGAAAATTTCCAATATGTTGACAATTTTGTCATATGTTACACAATATTAAAAAATCTCACAGATGCAGTTTTCCTGATGCAGGCGGACCGCCCCAGAAACGGAAGTGAGTAGAGACTCCCCAAGCTGTCAAACCAGATAAAAAGGGAAACGACTTTTGGTCTGCCCAGTGGAGCCAGTAAGCATACAATATCACGGACAATATCTAAACTTACTCCCGCTATTAGATATATGACCAGCACCATCGAGTGGGATGAGAATCTTTTCAAACCTACCCCGGTCGTCCTACCCCATATGCTATCACCAGACGCACTGCCGCTGGTGATAAATGCCACCGCCACTACCAATCCGGAGGGTACTGGGGGCTTGCCAGATGCATTCAATAGTGGTGCTTTCGAGGATCTATTGGGCGTGCTGCAATGTGGTTAAATACTACATTACCATGTAATAAATCAATCTGAATATCATCTCATTGTCTCCTCCATATCTATTGTACAATGCCCGCCCAATATGAACAACCCAAAGAATAGTGGCTACCTATAGCGGCCACCCATGTTGCCACTTGAGCCACAATATGGAAATTACCCAAACCCCCGGCCAATGAGCACAGGGAACTCAGTGCCCAGAAACCTCATCCACCGTGTGCGTGCTGCTCCGTACCGAGCACACAAATATATTGCCCTCAGGATAAATATGGAACATGGGATGGATGAGCCGAATACCATTCCCTGGCTAGCCCAAATCCATGCTGCGGACAAATAAGACCCATACTGTGGACAAACAAAATCCATCCTCAGGATGCACTTGCATCCATCCTACGGACACACTCAGGGACATCCTCTGACCCAAATTAATTGCTCCGCTGTTCAAGTAGGGATGTTACATCCTGCTAATGCAAGTCAATGAGTCGATAGTAAAGACTCAAGGACACTTAGCAAGGTCTGAAGTCTCCTGGGTCAGGAGGCAGTAGAGGGGGAAAGAGATAAACGATTAAATGTAGCGAATACAAGAGTATGTAGCTACGTTTATATAGACATGAGTGGAGTACGATAACTACGCAATAATGACAATGTTCGTGAGTATAGTAGGACATATGGAGGAGGATGACTGATCAAGGAAGCGAGCTGACTGAGCAGCTGAGTAAGAACAATAGAGATAACAAAGATAGAACAGAGACCATGCGGCAGAGAAGTAGATAATGTGTGCATGATGTATCATCTGATGATGTAGCATATGGCGCATGTCAGATGATGATGGAGTGATGGAGGAAGTAATAGAAGTGTCTATGAATGATGCCATCAGTCAGATGTCCAAGTGATGATGATCAAGAAGGAAGGAATCGTAACAAGGGACTGGCATCTATTTGTTATTCATGCAATCCTCGGGACACATCCCGCCCCTGCCTGCTGAGGTATCCATGTAGCCCCATTATAATGTTGCAGGGGAATTCCAGCTGTGCCTGTTATAATGTGTCTGCATCTCTACCATAGCTAGGGCAAATTATGATGTACACTAGGGATGAATTATAATGATTGAATTATCAGCAGGATTGGTAGTATGCCCGCATTAGGAGCGAACCCTGACCCGCCCATTAGTAATCCGATCAAATCCCAGCATTGCCCGCCCCAGCCCGCCCTCCAGGGGTCGGGTTTTCCCGCCCCCAGCGGATCTTTGCGCGCAGGGACGCGTTAGAAAGCGTGTACAATGCGCTCAAGAATGCGCTAATTTTCGAGCAATTCCGTGGAGAAGTGGCTAGGATCGAGCGATTTTAAATAAACATGCATTTGGACCGTTTTTGTTATATAAAATTACTGAACCGGCGGATTCTAGCGGTAAGGGACGCGTCTAAAAGCGATTTTAAACCGCTTTCGATCCGCCCCTGCCTCATCCTATTCCGTGGAGAAATGGCTTCCGCACAAACCACCCATCCCCAGATAACCCCCTTCCTGAGGCAATACACAAACCAATAAGCTCATAAAAGGTTTAGCATGTTTTCTGAGGGTCATGGATTACTTATTCATCTCCCATGGGGCCCACATGAAATTATTCTGGCAGTGGGTAAACCCAGTACCCAAGACTTTCAAGATAATCATAGGCCAGACTAACTCCAAGCTCAAGCCAGATACAGTTTCATCTGACTTTTATAATATATACTCTGCTTACTTCCCAGAAGCAGTAGATGGCTTCATGGGTGCTATATACTAGGTTTTGTATGTTTATGTGTGGTATTTAGTAGGGAGGATGATGTTCTGTGGGCAAAATATCCATATGTTATCCCAATAAAATAAGCATATTGGTTTGGGATATGATATTTAATTATGATGGGACCCAAAAGAAGTCTGGGGAATGATGAGATGTCAAAGGAAGTCCAGATGTTGATGGGATGGCAAAAAGAAGCAGCTCAACATCAGGAAAAAAGCACTTGTCTACATAGCTCTATGTAGCTCTACATAGCTCTATGTAGCTCTACATAGCTCTATGTAGCTCTACATAGCTCTATGTAGCTCTACATAGCTCTATGTAGCTCTACATAGCTCTATGTAGCTCTACATAGCTCTATGTAGCTCTACATAGCTCTATGTAGCTCTACATAGCTCTATGTAGCTCTACATAGCTCTATGTAGCTCTACATAGCTCTATGTAGCTCTACATAGACGATATTGTGGCCATATACCCATATACAAGGCCCTAGTTATGTAGCACCCAAAAGTCTACATAACTCATCATTTACCATTATTTACTACATAGACGCCTGTCACAACTATATATACCCAGGTCACAACTACATAGACCCCCATATACCCCATATACCTCATAGACACTATAGACTACATAGACACTATAGTGTTGAGCTGCACCCAGTGTGCACAGCTGGAACTGGCTACTTACTTGGTTAGTTGACTGAGACGATACTGCTACTGGGTAAGATGTGTGAAACAACTTGTATTTGCCTCTTGTTCAGAGGGGGTTTATATACTACATACCTGGGGTAATCCAGGGTAGAATAGGGTAAACTACATATGTACAAATACAAGGAAGCTGACCCAGAGTAAAGGGATCAGAGTAAAGGAAGACGGACCAGGGTAAGCTGGACCGGAGTAGAGAAGCTGATCCATTTATGATGGGATCAGCTGTGAACTGCTTTCCTTAATTGGAAGCCGGTTTAGGGGTAATTATGTAAGCAGGGCACTTACAGCTAGAGCGTTGAATTTTAACATATAGACCATATAGACATTATATAAATCACTCTAGTAAACAGAATTGTTCTCAGACTACGCACCAGGAGCTAAGATAGACGAAATATATTTAAATTGAGTTGTATTACAGTTCTATGGATGATATACAGATGGAGCCACACCAACACTTCTCGATGCTGCATTGGCGCGCCTCACAATTCGTCGCCATACCCACACACTTCACTACCCGATGCCCCACCGGTCGCTATACCTATATACTATACTTATATACTCCGCCGTCGTTCCTACACTCGCATACCCCACCATTACCGCCACATCGCATGCCCACCGTTGACTGATGTGCTCGTGCGCTCTCCGCTGTCCGTCGCCGAAACCGTCGCGTGCAGCTCATCCTCCCCCAGTGCAGAGGCGGTTTGCTTGCGGCCCCATGGCAGCCAGTGTAGTATCTATCCTCAGTCGTTAGGGTGAGTACTAAACTTACTGTTATTGACTTATGTACCAGCGCGGCGCATATCGTGGCACACACATGATGTGGTGCATCAGCGGCTGGGTGCAGGTGGGATAGCTCACCGGGATGCGGCTGGAAGGGTTTGCGGGTGCGGATAATGGCGTTTAGGTCATTATCCCTGGTTGTGTGCACTAGGTGGGGGGTTACATGTGTTAGAGTTGGGCTTGGGAGAAAAAACGTACCACAGGGGTGGGGGATGACATCACAGGCCAGAATTTGCATGTGGGTGCAATCTCCATCAGGGAATGTTGCGGCGGATGCGGGGAAATGGGCGAGTCTTGGACGTTGAGCGCGAGTTTGAACAATGATTGGAACAATGAATGACGTGGCCGCCATTTCAAGCGGAGTTTGAATGACTTGAACGATTTCTCGTCTATCCCTTGTTCACACACCGGCCCGTCTCCGCCCCTCTGCACAATCGCTGCCCAATCCCCCGCGATGCTAAAGCGCCGACCCATCCGCGTCAGTCTTCGTTGGTCTCTAGATCCAAGCATACCCGACTCGTAATCGCTCGCACAGCCATAAGTAGGACTTTGGAGGTGTCAAGGTACGTTTATTCGCGTTTTTATAGCTCCAATCCCATCTCACAATGTCGTGCCCGCCCAATTCCGTGCGATGCAAATGCTAGCGCCGACTCATCCGCGCTAATCTTCGCCGGCCGCCTCAAACCTACCCAATTGCAATCTCTCGTGAGGCTGCAAATAGAGCTTTAAGGGCGCCAAGGTATGTTCATTCACATTCTTATGGTTCCAACCCCACCTCACCCGCAACATGTGAGGCCGCAAACCCTGCAACTCGTCGGTGTCGCATGAGGTCTCTCCACATACATCACCCATCCGCCTCCGCTTATCCCAAGGCGCACCCACAGCTCCACCGCCCTCGATTGGGGCTGACACGGACATGTCGGCAAGTCGTCGCCCATCGCCGCATTGCCGCTCGCAGCCGGCCTCCGCCCGCTTTCCCTCAGTCCCAAGTCCAAGTCCCCGTGTCCCGTTACGTTCTGCCTCTGCAAAAAGTTTTGCATCGTCCCCCCTCAACCCAATGTACTCCCCTGCCTCGTCTTTTGCTTGACCTGGCTCCCAAGGTAGTGCACACATCACCCTCGGGAAGGTGAATGATATGACAACGCGGCGACTGCGTGCGCCAGTGGGATGACTTGCAACCTGGCTCACCCCTCTCCACCCTCGCGACCGCGCTTGCCGTGTCAATTTGACGTGCGCGGTGATGTCGCGAGGCTAAATGGGGGCGTGAATCGCGGCTTATGCGGCAACCACTGGTGCCCCGCCTTCGCGCAGGCTCACTCACCCCCGTCCACCCCCACGATCACGCCCACCGCATCAATTCGATGTATGCAGTGACGTCGCGAGGCAAACGGTGGGGGATATAAACTATGGCTCATGGTGCGAGTATTTTCACCCTCGCGATTGTACCATGAGCATCGTCCTTACACGTCTATGATGAGCTATATGGACCTAGAAAGACCTGAGTATGGACTACATAGATCTATGTAGACATGTAAGGTGTATATAGACATGCGGCATGTATATGTAGACCTATGTAGACACACAGCATGTATATATAGACCTATGTAGACACATAGCATGTATATATAGGTCTATGAGGTCTATGGTGGTATATGGGGTATATGTGTACATGTGACATGTCTACATATGACTACATAGACTTCATATGGCTACATAATTAACCAGGAATCTATGAGTGTTTTACCTTTTTCCTGATGAAATAATAATGGTCCCCTAGGACCCCCCTCATTATAATGTGCCCAGCCATGTATGTATTATTATTAGAAGCAATAATTGCCATTTGCTTGCAGTATTCTGAGTGCACATTATAATTCCCCCAAGCTATGGCAGACATAGTGGTACATTATAACGTGCACAGCTGGAATTTCCCCATGAAATAATAATGAGGCTACAGGGACTGTTGGCCTGCTTCCGGATGCTTCTTGCACTGATTATGAGACGCGAGCACTCCTTTTGTTCAGATTCCTATATACTGTGGATACTTTGTATTTAGCCTCTGTATGTGTCAACCAATAATATATTCTGTCGGTCAGCTGGGACTGAGTACATAATCTATTTGGTCCCAGGGGGGGGGTACCAACCGAGCCTCAAGCCGTAAATATCAGATCCTGAGTCCATCCCTCAGCGAGCATCCTCAGGACGGTTTTCCTGACTGACTGTGTACTGCGTTGCAGCTGCGAACAGGCGTGGGATGGTGAATCATGATCATGACGACATGTACTATAAATGCAGGTAAATGCAAGCTAGATCATGGCTTTATAGCAGCCTTCACTCGGACCCACACCGTGACGGTACACCTGCACAAACATTGAAACAAGGTCAGACACCCACTGGCTGACATTCAACTGCAACTTTTTTCACAACTTCCTCAGGATTCCGCATGCATTGATGTTTCCTCATTCAAGAGGTTTTGCGAACCATATGTACATATGTCGACACTTCAATTTATCCTCGACATCTATTAACTATGGCCCTCATGTGCCGCCATTTCTTCGATACCTCCGTGGATTGCCTCTGGCGCCGAGTTCCAAGCCTTTTTCTTGTCCTTAGCTGCTTGCCTTCCAACATTTGGAGGGCCCCATTAACTTTTGGTGGGATCGTATGTTGAATGTCGCCATTATTAATCAGTGTCAAAATTGACCCATGTACAGGCGAATGCTACGCTAGCCAGAGCTATTGTCCCTGCTGACCTGGAGCGCTTCAATAACATCAGCAAAACAAAGGAACACTATGGCCTCTATGGCCACTATGGTACACTATAAACAAATAGACATATACTATGGACTACTATAGAGTACATCAGTAAAATCACACAAATCTTATGGGACCTTATTCAACTTATCTTTGTCTTGGGACTTATTTACCTTGTACAAGTTTAATGTATCTTGTACAAGATTAATATAAGTCACAAGGTCAATATATAAGGCACAAGACATGCAAACTTATATCAGGCATGTCCCTTTCTGGAAAAAGTCAGGCAAACTTATTCCAGTCTTGTACAAGACCAGCCCACTGATATCAGGCATGTCCCTTTCTTGAAAAAGGTCAGGCAAACTTTTTCTAGTCTTGTATAAGACCAGCCAACTTATTCCAGCCATGTCCCTTTCTTGTACAAGTCAGTTTCATATTACAATTGCACTTATTTCAATCTTAGAGTGATCAGGTTTAATGAATACATATATATATATTGAATGTATTGATAGTATGCTACATGATTATTGTACTAATACACCGCACGCGTGCTTACAACCGGTGCGCGGAGGTGTCGCCCGGCTAGTAAGCCCCCTAATATCAGTGGCGCGTACCTGTCGCGTCGCCTCCTCATTGAGTGCGACCAGTATGCGCGCGTACCCTGTACTCAATCAACCAGCGCTGATACCAACCGTGCATATGAGTGGACTCACCACTGTACACGAGCACGGGTGTTTGTCGTGTGCAAGTGCAGACGCACCATGGTGTTGCCAGCTTGTTGCGTCGGGCGTGCTGTCCTATTATGTGTAGGCGCGCCATCTCGTTGTGTGCGGGTGCACTGTCGCGTTTTGTGGAGGTGTGCCGTCCTGTCGTACGTGGGCGCGTTATCTCGCTGTGAGGGCCGTCATCCGTGGGTATTGGGGACACGTCCTAGCTCCCATTTCTGTCAGTGAGCCGTTGGGTGGTGACAGAAAAGGAACTTACTGTGCGCGAATAGGACTCCTGGCACCCGGGGGGATCGTTATCCGGAGGCGGCGGCGAGGTTAGTGAGCCAACAGTGGCGGGAGCATTGGTGGCTGTTTGAACGAAAATCTCCTCAAGTTCGTTCAAACTCCGCTTGAATACCAGCCACGTCACTCATGTTTTTCATTGTGCTTCCGTTTATGCACCCCCTCATTTGTTGAGCAGCCGCTCACCAACGCTGACGCCTTGCGAACCACGTACATGCTCACTTTTTTTCATCGTCACTCAAAGCCCATCACAGCCCACAGCTGCATTGGTACTAGTAGGGCCGTCGCCCTGCCGCTGATGACCCATTGCCCGCACACCGCCGGACGACTTCAAGCCGACGACTTCAAGCCCTGGCGCACACCAATTCGCGGCCGACGATAGGCAGTCCACAACGGTAATGGGCGGTCGGGATTGCCTGCAGCGCTTACACCTGCGGACGCCACGGACCATGGTGAGTCCTTGCTCACTCTTTTATTATCACCCATTCACGTCGTTGGCCCTGCAGCCGATGACTGGGCGTACTCCCCTACACACCCGCCAACGACCTTGAGCCCTGGCGCACCCCACACGGCATAATGCATGCCTGTGCCCACACCTATAGTCGGTAAGCCCATTCCCCCGCTTCATTTGCCCTAGCCTAACGCTTTCCTGCAGCCACCTCACGTCTTCATAACCGAAGGATGCCGCGCGTGATGCCAAGGATGTCGCAAATAGGGCCCCGCGTGGCGCCCAGGTGGACACAGTAAGCACTTACACATAGGGGCAACGACGTGAGCGCAATACGGGCGATACGACGGAGTGGAGTGACGACGGACGGGCTAGGTTCATAGACGTCGGATGACAGGGCGGCCGCGGCGTCCAGGCATGTTGACATGGTGAGTGCGCGGCGTAGAGGGGTCGACTGGACGACAGCATGGCATAGGCAAATAGTAAGTCAATCACCTCGCCCACAGTGCCAGTTGCTAGCATACGCCGCGCACGTTCTTGTTACGATCCCTTCCTTCTTGATCATCATCACTTGGACATCTGACTGATGGTATCATTCATAGACACTTCTATTACTTCCACCATCACCCCATCATCATCTGACATGCGCCATATGCTACATCATCAGATGATACATCATGCGCACCTTATCTACTTCTCCACCGCATGGTTCCCATTCTATCTTTGCTATCACCTATTGTTCTTACTCAGCTGCTCAGTCAGCCCGCTTCTTGTATCAGTCATCATACTCCATATGTGTTACTATACTCACGGACATAGTCATTATTGCGTAGTCATAGAACTACATACATGTCTATATAAACGTAGCTACATACCCTTGTATTCGCTACGTTTAATCGTTTATCGATTCCCCCCTCTACTAGCCTCCTGACCCAGAAGGCAACTCAGACCTTGCTAAGTGCCTTGAGTCTTTACTGTCGACTCATCGGCTTGCGTTAGCAGGACGTAACATTCGATTAAACGTCTAGGGTCACCAGGCAACCCTGCAACGAAACAGGACAACCCCTAGAGATAGGGGACGACA
>JADNYI010000761.1:0-14928 GCA_015501065.1 Infundibulicybe gibba
CCTTTTTTTAGCCCCCGGCCCTCGTCTGCTATTCCATACGTCGGTCTAACATTTCAGAATCTATCCTCTCTGTTATTAATCTTAATACCTTGATGACCTGTGGCTCCCCCGCAGCATGGCTCCCGGAAATCTAATTTGAATCCGCATATGGGATGAAATGATGGCGCACTCACCATTGGAACTAAGAACTTCCCCACTTGCCTTTTCGGTCGAGGTGGGATTTTGTGTCAGGCTGAGGTGTAAAACATCGAGGCGGGCGTAAGGGGAGGTATCAGCTCGAAATCCAACTTGAAACAAAACAATGAGGTATCTTGCGCTCAACGTCGGGTCTTGCCTCGTGGTGATACCCACTCAAGTGAATAGCGGCTAATAATCGACCCTCACCGATGTCAGGCCGAGGCCTCGCTATTATTGGCATCCAAGCGAGAACTGACAGCTGGCAGGGTGATCACACCCACGATTACTGAGGTACTGGCGCAGTGGAGCAGACTGGAACTTCGCTCCGAGTGCTCACTGGGAGTCCGTACCGACAGATGAGGCGTATAAAGCCCGCACAACTGCAGCATCAAATTCTTTTATTATTCGGGGCGCTCCAGCATCACTGTACCCAGCGAAGTACCTGGGAAACGTCCGGATACCAACTTTTGTAATACAAGGCATCGGCCGATGTCGGGGATGATACCACATGGGCACTGAAGCTTGCTCCGGGATCCTCTTGGCGTATGTGGCCAAGGGAAGTATCTGGAAGTGTGATGTTATGGCCATATATCAGCTGTAGGGCGGGTTTACATGGAGCTGTTTCGGGCTAGGTCGGCGTATTTTGAGGCCAGCCCAAGGGAGGAGATCACGGCGTAAGGGTAATCAGATAACTGAAATTTGTTATCTGATAACAGTGCCTGGGAATCTTTAAGCGATAATTTATCAGATGATCCCAGCCTTTTGCGTCCACGCGTTTCCGTTTCTATGACTTATGCCTACCAACATTTAAGAGAAGAATCGGACGGTATGTTTGAATTACCTCCCCATTTTGCTCCCACTCGGATTTCTCATCTGAAATGTCTAAACAAGAGGAGGAATCTCGTGTCGGGTCTGAGGACGGCCACCGCAGCCCAACCTCCGCCGTCACGGGCGCAGAGGATGTTTCTGCACATGAGGGTGTCAAGACAGTACAGGCAACCCATAAGGTCTACGGGAAGTATTCCAAGTGGTTCTTGTTTGTTAGGTGCGTTGTGCAACTGTCCTCGCGGTTCGGGGTGCTTACCGCCGCTCGGCTCCAACTAGTCTCGGGCTGGCTTCTTACATCTATTCACTGGACGGAACTACGACCTACACTTACCTGAATTATGCTGTATCCTCATTCAATGGGCTCAGCCTCATAAGCTCTATCCAAGTCGCTCAGTCTATCATCAGTGAGTTTGGGCTGTCCTTGTTCGGGTCCCGTCTGAGCCGCGTTCTCAGTTGCTGTTGGGAAACCCATCGTCGCAAAGGTCGCAGATGTAAGCTCCAGAGGCACTGCATATGTGGGGGTTTGTGAGTACCCAAATCCAAGATTGCTTTCGTGTGTTGACGTATTGGTGCGGGCAGTGATCTTTTATGTCATTGGTAATGCGCCCGGGTGCTCTTCCTTGGTTCCCATTCTCATTCTCCTATTCCTTAGGGTATGTTGTTATCGCATCCGCACAAAATGTTCAGACTATTGCTGGAGGAATCGTCCTTTATGCTGTGTGAGTCTGCCTCGTTTTTTGTGCGCTATTTATGTTCATGCTCTCTGTGTGCCAGCGGATATACGTACGTCCCACTTGATCCATGCAAGGCCCATTCGTGATTTGACTTTTTCTCAGGGGACTTCAACTCCTAACCCAAATTATTATTGCCGACCTCACCACGCTCAAGTGGCGAGGCGTCGTATCTTCACTCGTTTCGCTTCCATTTATCGTTAATGCATTCGTGGGCTCGAACATCTCGAGCGCCATCCTCAAGAACGCTAGCTGGCGGTGGGGTTGTAAGTGCTCATTCTCATTTTGGACTCGTGTGCCAACTTGTCCTTTAGATGCCATGTTCGCTATCCTCATACCAGCTGCCCTTTCTCCCCTCATTATCACGCTGCTGTGGGCCGAGTGGAAGGCAAAGAAGCTGGGTATTGTTGACCAGGCCATGAACAGTCCTAGCAAGGAAACTGAGCCCAAACGCTCCTATGTCGAGAGAATCATTTACACCTCTGGACAACTTGATGTCATTGGCCTGGTGTTAGTTGGGACGTCGGTCGCACTTATCCTCCTCCCTTTGACTCTGAGCTCCAGAGCTAAAAGCAGCTGGCGTGATGGTATGTGTCCATTAATGGTCATCCCGAGCTGTTCACGATTGGGTTCACAGCGTCCATCATTGCTATGCTGGTTATCGGCATCGTCCTGATTCCTGTCTTCGTCATATGGGACTTTAAATATGCCTCTAAACCGGTTTTGGCGAAACGGTTCTGCTTGAATCGGAGTGTCATGATCGCAGCACTGATCGGCGCGTTCGATTTCGTTCGTCCCCATCTTCCAGCTTTTGTCATATCCATTGACGAACCGTGCAGATTTCGTTCTACCTTACCTTCACCTACCTCTTCTCGTTCGTTATTGTGGTCAAGCCATGGTAAGACTAGAATTTCTATCCAACAAGAGAACATCTAAGATCTGGATGCAGGTCCCTTGTCAATGCCACATACTTCATCCAAACCCAAACCGTGGCGCTCACCGTCTTTGCGATCATCGCGGGCTTCGGAATGCGTTTCCTCCACAGATACAAGGTTCGTCCGTGTAGGTTTCACCCTGGATTTTGGCTGACCCCTGCCTTCCCTAGTATCTTTTGATCGCCGGCCTTGCCATTCGTTTGCTGTAAGATTCCTGCCCAGCTGATCTTTTCGTGGCGACTGAATCGTTGCACGCAGCGGTGTTGGGCTTATGATCCACTCTCGAGGAGCCAACGGATCAGATGCGGAACTAGTATGGACGCAGATTCTCCAGGGCATGGGCGGCGGGTTTGCCGCCATCGCCTCTCAGGTTGGCGCGCAGGCATCTGTCCCGCATGCCGACGTCGCGATGGTGACCGCCCTGGTGCTGCTGTTCACCGAAGTCGGAGGGGCCATTGGCAGCGCCATCGGTAGGCGGCTGGCTACCTCGGGCGAGTAACCGGTATTGAACCATCGTTGACAGCCGGCGCTATTTGGAGCAACATGATGCCTCGTCGTCTGGAGAAGTACCTTCCATTCCTTAACGAAACGGCTCGAACCGAGCTGTACGAATCTATTATAACTGCAAGTGCGAAACCCCGGGGCGACCCCATCCGAGAGGGCGTCATCCTCGGTCAGTTCCAAGACGCTCCGCTTGACATTTCACACGCTGACCACTGCAAAACAGCCTACGACGATGTCATGTACCTCATGTGCATCGTGGCAACGATCGTCGGCGTGGTGCCCCTCCTCCTGTCCTTCTTCATGCCAAATTGGTATCTGGGCAACCAGCAAAACGCGGTGGACGGCGTTGACCTTGCGGGCGAGCGGGTGGTTGACGAGAACGAGGCGAGACGCTAGATCTATGATGACCTTATATAATCACCTCGGAATTTTGTCCGAGTTTTGAATGGACCACTTACTACTTACTGATGTTAATATATTCATGATGTCTACTGTGGTTTTCTAATCCCACAATGTTATTTTGTCTGCGAGTGGGGGGCGTTTTGTTAGTATGGCGAGCACTAGCCCCTGGTCCTGCGAACACGCGCATCCGCGATGGCTGTTCCGCCTACAAGGAAGACTTGCTTGCCAGCGCTCTCATATGACCATGTAGAATTCGAGGGTATACCGATCCAAGCGGCCCCCTCATGTTAGCATGGTGATTAGGGACGAATTCGCTTATTCATTGCTCAATCAATCAGCCCTCCCAGACTCCAAGGGTGAAATAGATCTGATTGACGACAGAAAACAGAAATGATGGCGCAGGAAGAGGGGAATGTGATCTCGTTCCCAGATGTTAGGAGCTTCCCGGCGGACTCTGAATGCGGAGATGAAATTTTCGTGCAGAAGAGCTCCTATAACATCTGGTGCAGTTCGTCGAGAAACCTGCGCTCGGTGACAGAGGTCACGGTCGTCACGATATTTTCAAGCGCACGTCCCCATGTACATAGCATATGATACATAGCCTAGGAATGGACCTGTCCAACAACAATTTTGAAGATCTCTACAAGTCTGACACTGAGGACAGCTCTGATATTGGTAAAACTTTCAATTTTCGTGCGACGAGCCAGACAACTATGAAAGAAGACCTCCCAGATGGTGATCTGGACAGGCCTACTATCGCTGTTGGATTCAAAAATACTCGAAACTTTAAGAAGGGATTTTGGCTGGCCAGAATGTAAAGGAAATAGTGAAGAATATACCGGGGTTTATATAGAATCAGGGGCTGAGTTTACTACCTCTCTTGGGTGCCATAAAGCAGCATAAAACCAAGCGTGACACCGAGCGCAGGTTTTGCGACTCAAATGCACCAGACGTTGTATAGGAGTCCTGCGCAGAAATTTGACTCTCAGATTTCTGTCTCCGCCGGAACGATCCGCCTATACAACGGATGGGGACGAGACTAAGGGGAATGTATCCTCAGATATACCTTTCACCACGATCAGATGCCGGGTGTATAACCCCTCGAAATAGCTCGCCAATTTGTAGAGATCGGACCGGCTTCCGGTCATGGGGTGGTCCTCTATTTGCGGCGACGAATAGGCGTGTTGGGCATGGTTGGAAGCATAGAAACGGCCGTGTCGGGAGGTGTGATACGGATGCAAAGTAGAAGGTTGCAATTGCACGGGAGATCGACAAGGGCCCACAGCGAACTCGGGAATCCCAGTTGTCTTCCCAAAATAGCTCCATCCCTGGGCCTCGCTCGCCGAAGTTTGATGAATGTAAGACTCTAAACTCGTTGGCGTGACATGCAAGTCGCAAAAAATTCGAACCCAGGGACTGACGGACGAGAAGCCGGGTTGATGTATGTATCCCGGAATCATCACAGAATCTTCCACGGGTTGAACTGGATCGCTGATTCCGTAGTCGTGCCACGATCCCGCCTGGTGTTGGGCTGTAATCAGATTGTACCAGGGGTCCAGCTATGAAAAACGCATCAACAATGGGCGCATTGACGACAACATCCCGACGTACGATAGCGTCTTGCCATAGTTTAGAAATATCCAACCAAAGCTCCGCACCTCCTCTCCCTTTTGGCCAAAATAGAGCTCCGTTTCGTACACCCAATGGACGGTTCCGGCTACGCAGTCTCTCAGGGCCTGAACATATGCCCGGACGTTGTCCGCTGTTTTGTCGGCCAGAGGCCGTGCGGGGGAGCCCCACCAGTTCCAAAGACTGGGCCCTGGGGGCGGAGCGAGGAGCGACCGCTCGGCGTGTGCGAACTTGGAGAATAGAGACTTGATGTGTACGGCCGCGAGGTTCATAGCGCCTTGTACGGAGAGCTTGTTGTTGTGCACGAGGAATGATATCAGGTTGTACTTTGCCTCGTACGGGCGTGCGGTATACGCTACAATATCCTGCAATGAAAGAAGCTGGTTAGTGTAGGGTAGACTTCGGGGTGCTAACCAACGAACCAGAGTCCAAGCGATAATGCTACCCGCAGAGTCCCTGATTTCTCCGCATTCCCTCTCTGCGCTGGGGTATTTGAGGTCGTTGACCAATTCCATCAGATCAAAGACCATCCGAAACCCCGTAGCCTCCCTGCGAAGTTGAACATGGACGTCCAAATTGGAAGGCATTTCCATGTTGATGATCTTCGCCTGGGCCGAGCGATAGCTACGAACAGATTCCGCGAAATTCGAACACCAAAGATCGGTTGGATGGAGGCGCTGGATGCTCGGGATAATGCTACGGCCGAGAGATATCATCAACAAAAAGAAGAGTGTGCAACTGGAGTGCTTACTGCTGAAAAAGTGCGTGGTTGCCAAAGCTCTCTGTCCAGCCCATGCCTAGATCCGAAGGCGCGTCGAGCCATCCACACCCGGCCAAATCATCCGCCTGATCCGCTCGAGAGTTTGAGAACACGAGCAGACTGAGGAAATCCGCCGCCATACGCAACTGCGGTGTGTCGCAGATCGGGAAGCACAACGCCGCGAGGAGTCCGACCTTGGACGAGTGGACGATGGATTGTTCTGCTGAACCGAGTGGAACCGAGTCGCGGAGCCACTGCTCTGAGGCGATGGAGGCTGGCTTGCAGCGGTGGTTGGCGCGTAGCTCGAAGGCACTGCTGATTGTGACGAGATCGGGTAGCTGAACGCTGAGGTTTCCGCTGGACATGGCGGGCTGAAAATCGGGTATGAACGCTTGCAAATGGCCAGCGTTTGACGGGCAACAACTTCAACCGACCGATGGCGACAATCGCCCAGCGCTTAGTATAGGTGTAAATGCTGATGAGTCTGTAGGACGTTTGAACGTTGTTCATATACGCTGTCGAGGAAACAATGTTCCCACGGGCACGAAGCGTGTTACACTCTCATCTTGAACATGAAAAATACGACTACAGGACCGTTTCGATGGATCGTTGCTAATTATCGTTCGAGCCAACGAATAGTATCCACACCACCCACCGCACCGAGAGACAATACTCGATCCCTGGCTCTATTCTATCGCAAGCCAAGCATCAAATCAGTGGGAGAGATCATGCCATCCCAAAAGCAGCCAAGTCTGTGGCCCCCATTCCGATCGGGGCAGTGAGAAGCCCGCATGCCTGGTTAGCGGTCGCATCAGATGATGGGCCCAGGGATGCTGTGAAGGCGGAGTGGATGATGGATCACAGGATCCGTGTTCTTGTCCTTGAAAAGCTTGACACGGAGATGTTGCACCGAACGGTCCGAACAATGTTAGATTGGCCGTGATGTTGGATCTTGGGATACTGAGCTGAGGTAGTCGTGTAGTTTTACAGTGCCGATGCAAGCGATAGTAGCATTGAACGAGAAACAACAGCGTTGAGAAACTTGGAGTGTGATCAGAGCTGTGATCTATTTTGTTACAAATTCTTATCTACAACATCATGACCACACCCACACCCAATACACAACTCCTCACACCTCTACACGTCTCCTACATCCAGAAGCTCGGCCAGGTTCGTCCTGCACATTCAATACCCCACTTCTGACCCCCACCAGAGCAAAGACGACCTCTCCTACCACCTCACTGCGCACCTCCGTCTCAATGCCATCTACTGGGGCCTCACCGCCCTCTGCATCATGGGCCGCCAGGACGCCCTCGACCGCGACGAGATGATCGCGTTTGTGATGAGCTGCTGGGACGAGGAGGCGGGTGCGTCTTCTAGATCGCCCGTGTGTGTGGCTGCTCACCCAGATGTATGTAGGAGCGTTCGGCGCGCACCCGGACCACGACGCGCATCTGCTCCCAACGCTGAGCGGAATACAGATCCTCATCATGCAGGACGCCCTGGACAGGGTGGACGTCCCACGCGTCGTTGAATGTGTGTTGTCTTGCGATCTGCGGGTGGCATCAGGGAAAGGTCGTCTGTTCTTAGCGGTCTGACGCAGCCACATGTTCTTCCAAGCAACGTGGCTACATCACACCAAGGCACACAAGCACATCTGTGCTTTCCCTGATGCACCCGAATGGCCTCAGGCGCTGCTGATCAATAACTCCAGTTATCCTTTCCCTACAACAGCCCTCGGGCGTATTCGCGGGCGACATGTGGGGCGAGATAGACACCCGCTTCACCTACTGCGCCGTCAGCGCCCTCTCCCTCCTCGGACACCTCCACCGACTCGACAAGGTCAAAACGGTCAACTACATCGCCCAGTGCCGCAACTTTGACGGCGGATTCGGGAGCTGTATCGGCGCGGAGAGCCATTCCGCCCAGGGTGAGTCCCAAGAGAAATCATCATGTGCATCAATTAACTGTATCCTAGTATTCGTATGCGTCGGCGCACTCGCAATCCTGGACCGGCTTGATATCATCGATGGCCCCACCCTCGGCTGGTGGCTCGCGGAACGGCAGCTCCCCAACGGCGGGCTCAACGGCCGCCCGAGAAGCTCGAAGACGTACGTCCCTCCCTTTTCTATTTACCCGCACTCACGTGTTTCCAGGTGTGTTATAGCTTCTGGGTGCTTTCTGCGCTATCCATCCTCGGCAAGGTTCCCTGGATCGACGCGGATAAGCTCGCCTCCTTCATCCTCTCCGCCCAGGACGCGGAAGGCGGAGGCATTGCGGACCGGCCGGGCGATATGGTCGATGTCTTCCACACGCTCTTTGGCGTTGCAGGTGCGCGCGATTCAATGCCCAAGAGCTCCTTCTCATGCATTCTTTATTCCTTATTCTTTCCTGTGATCGGTTGACCTCGGTGCTAGGGCTCTCGATCCTCGGATACCCGGGCCTGGAGGACCTCGACCCCGTGTACTGCATGCCTGCGGCCCTCATCGAGGCGCGCGGGCTGAGGAAGGGGTGGAAGGCACTCGAGCGGCGCCGTGTGTGATTGGAATGGGGCTGATGGTGTTTAGTGTCGGCATAGCTCGCACGATTTATGCAGAGTTTCATGTTGGATTTCAATACTAAGTATGCAATGCGATCGCATGCTGCTGGCTAGTGCCCGCATATCAGGCTCTTAACGGGGCCAGATACTACGCCCGACCCTCGCGCAGGTGATGTAATGTCCCGGTACAATAAAAGGGATTCCGCTCAGCTGCGACCGCAACGGCTAAAACCTGTATCAGCCACAGTACCAATGTCCTATCTGTTGGGCAGTCCGATTCACTCCGGACATGGGTGATGCCCTGAATGCTCAGAGTCATACTCAACGACAAAGCCTCGTTTTAGTCAACGATACGGCTGGGAAACACAACAGGGTGAATCTCCGGATGTTGGGACTGCTACCATCTCGCTCTCCTTGGTGCCGATTGAAAATCACGGTCATCATCACCCGGTCGATTCAATGTGAGAAGCATTCGCCGGTCTTCCTGATGTAAAGCAGCAACCACGACCCCGACCCAGTATCTGCGCCTTGGTCTTCGAAATGATGTTTTTACGACCCCAGCTTTTTCAACCCCAACTCGGGTACGGGCGGTAGTGCTTATTTTAGCGCAAACGGCCAGCGTCCTGTCATGCTTACCGTCGTCATGGCCAACATCAAACTCAGGCTGTCAATCAACAGCGAGCGATCATGATATTGATGCCTCGGTGCATATGCTGCGTGTAAGGGTCCAAGACATGGATTCAATATCTGTGCCCTCGAACCTGATTGTGCCGGGGCTCCTGACTGACAACTTGTAGAGTGACTCTCAAATCTTGAATTGAAAGCCCAATGTTGTGTATAAAATGCATAATGTAGCATAGTTTACACTTAAAACACAACATTATTATTATCCGGGTTAATTGTGGGCCAGCGTCCCTGAGGACAGTTCATCCGTGACGGGACGGAGAATCCGAAAAAGGAAATTTTAGAATCAATAAAACGCACACGGAAAATTATTATCATGCTTACCCAAAACCACCATGACCGACCTCACTGTGCTCGTGTCCCCGACGCCTCTGTACCCCGCGCAGCGGGCTGGATTTGCATTTGGCCGGGGCAGCCCCCGCCCTGTCAGCCGCCCTATCATGGTCACACTCGAGACAGAGTCGGAGTCGCCTGAGGAGGAGGCTGACACACCAAAGTCCCAACTTTCCTGGCCTTCAAAAGGGAGGCGTGCATCGACGGATGCGGATTCGTCTCTTCTTTCTCCCCCAGCCAACACCTGGAAGGCCCAGCCGCAGCCCAAGCCCCGACCCAGACATCGTCCCACACGATCCCAGAGTGCACCGCCGGAGAGAACGCTATCCAGAGAAGAAAAGTCACCCATCATCGAGACATTCCCGGCGACCATCGCTTTGCGCCCGAAACCGAAGCGCAACTTTACAGCTTTTACTACTGGAACGACGAGGGGCGGAGAGCTCGTCAGGCCACCCCCACCACTGTGTGAGTGCAGCAGCCGTGTTTTAGCAAGCCTCTGAAATTAACTCCTATTGTTCAAGTACGCCCCACGACTTTTTGGAGAAAGAATCGCCGCTCAGGAGTCACCGGAGCATCCTATTCCCCATCATACCACCTCATCCGCCGCTCGACCTTCATCGCCGCCGGCCTGACGTTTGACGCGCCCATCCACGATCTCAGCGCCTTCTGTGTCGAAAGCCGCGTTGGATTCATTGTCATACCCCCTGAACAAAAGTTCCAGTAACCCCATGCCCTCCATGTTGGGCCTTGCAGTGTTCGTCGTCGTCGTCGGGTCCTGCTGCGCATCTAAGCAGTGGGAGACGGGGCTGGTGTCCAAGTCTCGTTACGATATAAACTATAGACAGGTGGCTGTGCCCGCCGAGACCACGCTTGCACCCACCACTTCCTACAGTTACGACTATTGGTGGCCGTACCCTCCCGCTGGGGCACCCACGACTACCAGCTCCAGCCCAATTTTGACTTTTGCCATCCTCCCCGCCACCTCTACCATACCCGATCCCAATTCTGCCGGGTTGTCATACGCATCGATTGGAGCATCTCTGAACACGACCATGTCCACATCTACATCTACGACAACGTCGTCCTCGCAGTCTGCCAGCACATCCTCTGTTCCTCCCGTCTCCTCAGTGTCTCAGATTCCTGTTACGCCTCTTCAAACCATATCACCATCCTCTGGATTCAAGCTGATTTACCTCGCTCCAGCCTTCGCGATGCTAGGTGTAGTCCTGGGCGGTGGCGCCGCCTGGATAGCGTACGGGTGTTGCACCCGCGGACCCCGCCTTCGTATCGATGACAACGAGCTTGGCGGCCCTGCTTACTCTGGTCTAGCCCTCAACGCACATGATTACGACGAGGGTTTTGAGGGTGGCGCTGAGAAATACAAACCTGTTGGATTCTCGTGGCCTGCCATTGAGAAGCCGCAACCAGAACTCCCGGAGGATTTCGCAGGAGAGGGCGACCCGTTCGTTGTGCCGCCATTGTCCATCGTCAAGTCCAAGTCCACCGCCACGCGTGCATCCACCGACAGGGCGCGGTCCGTCAAATCCGCCCGGCCCGAGCGGTCCCCAGTATTTTCAGACACCACGTCGCTGGCGCTCCTTGACTTGGACAGTGACGACGAAGCCGATGCAGAGCAGGTCCCATGGGAGAGCCTTCGGCATAAGAGCATTAAGCGCGGGATACTCGAGAAGGTGAATGAAGAGCAGTCGTGGATCAGCTCCCTACGGGGCATACGTGGTGACGGGATGGGAAAACGCGGTCTGGGACGCAGATCGAGAAGGCATACACGCACGGACTCGGATCTGTGTGTCGGGGACGTGCCTACCCGCGCGGTGTCCACACGCACTACCGCCCCCTCGGTGTATTCTACCCTCACTGCCCCGACCCCGACCTCCCTGTGGAGAATTGGACGCGTGGCAGCGGATTCAAGATTGTCGTCGAATCTCCCGCGCCGCCGCCCCTCGCGTCTCTCGCCCGCAACTGGGCCTGGGGCGGGCCCGAGCCGGAGGAAGATCGTTACACTCCTATTCCGCCCCGCGCGAGCCGCAGTCGGAGTCGAAGTACGAGCCCTGTAAAGTCTCATAATCGAAGTGCGAGCCCCGTGAAGCCTCATAGCCGGAACACTAGCCCTACGAAGCCACGCAGCAGAGCGCGTGCCGCGTGTGTCCTCCCACAGAGCCATCGCGGATCACCAGTCCGCCTCTCGAGGATATCCTGTGCTTCACGCCCCGTGTTGGGTCAAGTGCGCGCGCGGGGTCGTCTTCCCCTACCAAGACCCCGGGCGCCCGTGAGCGGGAGAGGGGAAGGGGAGGAGGCTGCGCTCGCCACGCGCGCCGGCGCTTCCGTTCCCGCAGGCGATTCGGGTGTGTATCGTGGCCGCCTCGCCAAGCCTGCGCACGCCCGCCGCCCGGCTGCGCAGTCGGTTGCGTCGTCGGCGTCTTCGTCGAGGTCCGGGGATGAGATGGATGAGGCGCTGAAGAGGGTAGAGAGGATCGTGGAACGGAGCTGGAGCACGCGTGATTTGGGTGTGGGCAGTTTGAGCCCTACGGGTTTTGGGAGGCGCGTATGATACGGGATATCTTGTGTTTCTTTCATTTATTATTATTATCACATTCTTTTTTGCTCAATTATCAAAGGCGGATATAAAATAGTGCGAGTCTGCTAGTCTTTCGATGGGTCCAGCTATAGTACTAGGGTCTGGTAATATAACTCCATGACAGAAATTCGTGTATGTATAAATGTGAGCCTACCCAGGAATTCAAGGCTGAATTTGAGGATCAGTGCACATTCATAGTGATGACTACATAGGCACTGTGATTTCACAAGGCAATCTCAGAATAACGTAGACTACTAACACTATAACCCGGTGTTGCCAAGTCAAAACCACTTTGGATGATAAGCGTGAAAGCTCCCGCAAGGATACCAGAGTCTTACATGAAAGATGACTTTCGAATCCACGCGTTTCATTCAATGGCCTAATTTTCCCCGAGGGACTTCTCGGTTCTTTGACTCCCGCCTCAACATTCCGACATCACATACCTATGGTGCTTTTTCCGAGTAGCAACAGAGCAAGCGTCGGCGGCGTTCAGCTGAGCGCCAGCCTGGTTTGGGACTTCGACTATTCGGTAGGGTCCTATTTACTTTCATTCTCAACTCCGTCGCCCTCACCGACGCAGATGTGAAAGACCTGCAAGTCACGGCATCAACTTGTGTCAATTCCCGCAGGAGCGACCACTATGTGGGGCCGGTAGTTCGTTTTCAGCTACCAATGGGATGTTGATGCTGTAAGAGGAACGCCGATGAAATGTTTGATATAGGTCTCTTTGAACCGGGCAGCCATGTCGTATGGCTATGCGCTTCCAGGAAATCTTCTCAAGAGAAGGCGGCATCCGGGTTCAGCAAGTACACTAACTAGCAGCGGGGTGGTGGCACTGGCATCGTCACCAAAAGACCGTCTTTTTGTGACGATGACCACACTTTCTGATACCCTTGGTCGCTTTCAACTGCTAAGCCATCTTGGTATGGCGGGGGAATCATATCAGAGGATCACAGAGTGGAGCTGGAGCACGTGTGGTTTGGGCGTGGGCAGTTTGGGCCCTACAGGCCGCGGGTTTTGGGAGGCGCGTGTGATATGGAATATGTTGTATTTCTTTCGTTTATTATTATCAGATTTTTTTATTCAGTTCACGAGAATGATTAGAGGTGAATACGAGTCCGTCAGTCACTCAAGATAATCTACCTGCCCCGCGATCTACGGCCCTCCTTTATCGCACTGCCGGCACTCTTGGTCACGTTTAGACGCTAGGACCACCAATGCGAGTGCCTACCGGGGCACGCAATGTTATCACAGGCAGGGGTATCAGTGATAGTATTGGTAGTGAGAGTTTTCAACGTTTTTATCAGATGGGAGCGACCTGCCTATTTCAGGAGGCTTCGCCACGATGCGCCAGCTAACGTGACCCGTCTGGAGGGGTGGTCCTCCGGTAATCAACAGGTAGTGGCGTCCCGGCAGGTGGGATCTCGAGCCTTGAGCTTGGGGGTTTGAACCTGAAACATCGAAACGCGCATTCTTGTGCAGTCCCCCATGTCCATCCACGCCGTTAAACGTGCCCAAGCGCACCTCGCTTGGGATAACAGGTAGGAGCTCCCATTTGTGCGAGGCCCAAGCATAACCCAGTTCTCCGGGCAGCATCCCCCCCGTTCTCACAGTCCAATCGGGGGACACCGTCACCTTCGACTGCCTCGACGCCTCCAACGGCCAGATCACACGCGACTCCACCACCGACACGCTCGCCTCGCTCGTCTTTGCACAGCTGGACCAAGTGAATGGGCCCGTGTACGTCCAGGGCGCCGCCCCGGGAGACACGCTGCAGATCGACGTCCTCGCTCTGCGGCCCGCAGACTGGGGCTGGACGGCGCTGATCCCGGGGTTCGGGCTGCTGAGCGACGAGTACCCCGCGCCGGCGCTGAAGGTGTGGCAGCTGGACACCGCGCGCGGGTGTGTATACTTTGATGCAGCGAGGAGGATTAGGATCCCGCTGCACCCGTTTGCGGGGGAGATGGGTGTAGCGCGCGGGGTCCCTGGCGCGTTCTCGACGATTCCGCCGTATAACACGGGTGGGAATGTGGATACTAAGCATTTGACGGAGGGCGCGACGGTGTTCTTGCCGGTGGAGGTGGAGGGTGCACTATTTTCTGTTGGGGTGCGTCGGGTGCAAGATAGCGTCTGGCTGCTGGCTAATGCACAGCTCGTAGGATGGCCACGCGGCACAGGGTGATGGGGGTAGGTCGAATGTGCCCTGTAGAACATATGTCCTACTCACTGTATTCTCCTAGAGGTCTGCGGCGAGTCTTATCTCTTCAGTCCAGCACTATCATAACCGCCCAAAACAGGAACGGCCATCGAAACCCCCATGAACATTTCCGTGCGCCTTACCGTGCGCAAAGATCGACCTTATACCAAGACACCGCACTTTATGACCCCCGCGCCAGCCGCCGAAGCACAGGCGCGTGGCGGAGGCTACTACTGTACAACAGGCGTAGAGCCAGATCTCAGAGACGCCACTCGCTCAGCTGTGCGCCATATGATTGAGTACTTGGGCGCAGTGCACGGATTGGAACCCGTAGAGGCATACATGCTATGCAGCGTCGCGGGGGACCTGAGAATACATGAAGTGGTGCGTCCGTTTCCGTTGTTTAGATCTGCAGGAGGGCTGAACGTGTTTCTGAAAGGTGGATATGCCGAATTATGTGGTACGTGCCAGAGCTCATTGGTAGCATTTGGGATATTGAGCATTTGTGTAGGTGGGAATGATGATGCCCCAGGACATCTTTTTGGGCGACGACGCCAGCGAGTAAATGTGGAGAGGTTGAGGATGTTTTTCGCGCGGTGGATTTGTAGTTTTC
>JADNYI010000762.1:0-14880 GCA_015501065.1 Infundibulicybe gibba
GAAGTGATATATGGACTGAGAGTCATACTGGAGGAAGACTGCGTTGTATTTCGGCGGGCAAAAATAGAAACACGGAGCCTGAGAAACGCATCACTGACGTGTTCCTAAAGCTTCCCATTCTCTTCCTCTGCTCCCTCCCTCGGATCTCGCTCTGCCCTCTCACTGGACTCGGCCCTCCCCATCTCGGATTTGGCCTTCTCCTTCGTCTCCAACTCCATCCACGCATTGGACGCGGCCCTCCTCGCAATCGGATCTGGCCGTAGCTTCCCCACCTCTGCTCCACCCTCGCATTGGACCACGCGTTGTTCGCCCTAGCCTCCGTTCGCGCCATAACACTCCATGTGATCTCAATCGCCTTAACCACCGTGACATCCCTAACTGAAATCTCACGGTGGTTCAGGCAATCAGATCTCCCTACTCCCGTGAAGCTGTAATCGAGAAGTTAGCCACATCATACAAATACCTTGAAGGCCCAAGATATTACTCACTCTCAATCATTCCCTCAATTTCGTCCAGGTACTTCGAGACAAGGGATCTCGGCTCCGAAACATTGGTCGTTTCGGAGCTGAAGATAGTGATCCACCCACCTGAAACGGCCTTCTACAACCTAGTGCCCTTGCCACTTCCAGTAACCCGTTCACCGAGGCCTCGATCTCAGCGCGATCTCCGAGTGAGATGACTGGTAGCGTCCTGTGGACAAAGAATCCGCCAAGTACCAATGGCACTGAATATAGCGCTTCTGGTACCCGGGATTAATGAGGACATATACCGTCTCCTTGGTCAGGGATGGAGATATAAGCTCACAAGATGTATTTCCAAAGCTCCAATTTGATAATGCGCATCGTTTCTACCTCCGTGAGCATCAAGGTTCCTTCGAGTGACATCGGTTGTCCAGAACGGAAACGCGTGTATTGATGAACTGAGTAGAACCTGGGGACCTGAAGAGGGGTAAGAAAGATTTATCTTCGCCGCAGATGAAGTGATACTGGCTTATTGGGGACGACACCTAAGAAATCCGGAGTTCGATGCGTTGATGTGAAGACGCACAGCAAAAGATCATGAAATTCAACCCCAGAAAATTTTGAGTAAAATGTCAGAAATCCCCATGAATCCACCAAATTACCTATCAAACTTCCCCATCCAGAAATTTTATGGTATTTCCTCATTCCTCCAACAATACGCATGGAATATGCTGTAGAATACGCCCAAAATATGCCAGCACTTCCCTCGGTGCTAATTATATTAGAATTCAGAATCGCCGCTTATCGCTCAGGAATGCACAAAAGTCAATGATAATTTGTAGCTAGTAGGTATAAATGTCTATTGTGTATTTCGAACTGGACTCTGCTGCGGGATATCGCAACGGCTTCCCAAATCTCTGGCTACGGAAACCCGAGACGACTGCAGGAGTTGGGCGGCGGTAGTATGCTACGGACCATGGTTGCCATCGGCTCATCGCACACATTGCTGTCGAGGATCACGATGCGCTATATAATATGAGCTGAACGAATATGAAAGTTGAATCGAACAACACACCAAATTTCAAATGAGCGCCACCCGCAGCCTAGCATAGGTACCCTTCCCCTGGTAGTAGACATCGCCACTCTCCCGCCACCCGTCCCGCCAACGTCATCGTCTCAGAGGTAATGCGGTGGTGTTGAGGCATTCAAGCCTGGGTGGGGTTAGTACACGTACCAATGGTCAGCGTTTCAGCCATAACAACTTGGAAGCTGGGCGCACCGTGAAAACTAGCGTAGAGTACGTATACATCCACAAGACTTGATGATATGTCGGTCTAGAAACTGGATGAGTATCACTGTCTCTTGCTACCAGAGACCCGGAAATCTCACTTTCTGCTGTAGCCGTTGCGCATACAGTATGCGAGGGTGTGGAATCTCGAGGATCTCGCAGACATCGATAAGTTTAGAGCTGAATCCGAAGTCGAAAAATGAGGTTACCTCTCAACGAGGGCGCAGCGACAGTAGGAGGCCGTGAAACCAACCGCGAGATGATGGTGCTATGGTTATGGGTCCGCGGCCAGTGGTGGGTTCGGTCAGAAGTTGGACTTGGTCAAATTTGACCGAATCCTGATCAATATCCAAGTGAAAAATATACTCCACGTAAAACAAGTGGAAATTTGAGAAATAGAGACAATATCCTCTGATGGAAATGTACTTTAGGGTATTTTGGAAGTATTTGCAAGAAGTTCGAAAAACTACCAAATTACCCAAATCAGAAATTTTGCGGTCTTGTGCTGTGACGTGTAGCCAAGGGGTAATTAATATTGCCAAAGTTATCGAGCCATCGCTCGCAAAAATCAGAGGCAAAGAGTAGTCCTGCTTCGTTCGAATCTATGGACCGTGGTTATGGTTGCGCCCTCAAGGCAGGTACCCACGGTTTCCGTTACGTAACGTTCAGTGCTCACGACAATTCTTAGATAATCATTTGCGCCCTCACGCTTACGTACAAGTATGGATCATCTCTCCCGTGCATCAGATTCACGAACTACTCGCCTAGGTCCACCTACCATGTTACAAGCTGGACATGGAGCGTATGCACAAGTCTGCTATTTCACCGCCTATACCAACCCCCGAGATCCTATGGGCGACGACCTAACTCCTGGCCAACCACGAAAAAACAACGAGGGACGGTACACAACGCACCGTCATCCACAGCATCTGTGCTGGATTCTTCCAGTGCGTGGTAGTTTCCAGGATGGTGCCGAACACCAACAAATCGCGGTAGCGAACACGTTGACGATCCCGGGACTAGCACCGAGTTGGACAGGCGGGTCTTCGTGGTGATAGTCTGGGCATAGGGGTAGTGGAGGTTTGCAAGAACGACATTGATGTAGCTGATGACTCAAGCGGGTGCGTAATACGTATCCTCACGACTTGTCCTTGAAAATGAGTGGGTACCCGCAATGCCTGCCAAATTTAAACTCCGCCACTGACTGTACGACGAGGGACAAATCGCTACAGCCTCGTAGACGGAGAATGGCGACTAGTTTGAGGGACGAAATATATTCCCAAAGATAGTTTAAGAAAAGTCTTGGGAGCAGAATTTTTTAGTTCTCGTTCATTGTCTCAATACCGAGTTAATTACACCAATATCCGAAGCCCCAGGCAGTCAAAGAAAATTGTGCTCCCAAGAATTTAATGGTATATGTTTGAAATGAAGATCCCGCATCTTGTTTGGGTGTCATACGATGCCTGTGTGGTGGAACGTCGCGAGGAAAGAGTGGAGAGAAATGGAGGAGGGAACTGCCTAAAAAGGCAATCCATCACAACCAAATTTCATTCATTCGACTCGTCGCGCACATTACAGCGAGTACTTCTCAAATTCTTACCTGCTAATGGACAAGCCACGGAACCTGCCTCATAACTATTGAAATCTATGCTAATATAGTGCCCGTTTGCCTGCTACCATGCACTACGAGTTAGCTGAAATTGAGCGGTGGGAATAAAGTTCTCAAAATGGTAGTGGCCATATTTGTCGGTACACATTTTTGGCAGGCGTTGCGGATACCCAAAATGAGAACCCAATTGTTTTTAGCACCCCAGACCGCGGCCGCCACCTTTACAGGACGGCGATTCATCCCCCCCCCGTATCGCATGCGTGGCCCTGCTGCCTTCCGGGTTAGTCATATATTACTTCAATTGGCGCGTTTTCCACCGCGCGGATCTTGAAACCTAGGGAACCGGCACCAAGGCCCGTCCGGGAAGTACGTCCCCAGCTCCACTCCCCTTTCTGGGTATTGTAGCTTACTTGACGTTCCTACACACAGCGTAGATGCACATACATAATACATATGCATGGCGCAGGGTACAGCGGAAGGCGGGGCGGAAACCGTACTTCCTGGACCAGACCTGAGACATCTTTCCTTCAAATCAGGGTGCTTTCAGGAATGTTTAAGGGCGATGAACCGAATCTGCGATTCAAGGGATGATGGGTGCTTAAAATGCGGATCCGTGGCTAGTCGGATTGCGCAAACTTCCCCCTCCACGTGTCTTGAAAAATCCCGCTCAACCCATGGCCGCTCCACCGCCATCCTCTTTCCGTGGCGACTGGATCACTCCCGACCACCCAGATTACTCCCAAGCCATTGCCCGCTGGGCTGCCAACGCCGAGCGCCGCGCCGCTGCCGTCGCCTTTGTAAAAGATGCAGAGGATGTCTCGGTGGTATTAAAGCATGCCCAGGCGAATGCCATCCCAATCTCCATTCGTGGCGGTGGGCACAGCGTGTCCGGAGCCTCCTCAGTCGAGAATGGAATCGTCATCGACCTGTCCCGCCATCTTGCCGGAGTAAGAATTGATGCTGAGAAAAAGCTTGCATACGTCGGCGGGGGCGCTCTCTGGGAATCTGTGGACAAAGCAAGTATCGAGCATGGCCTCGCGACAGTCGCGGGAACAGTCAATCATGTAAGCCGGAATATGCATGCAGATTGGGCTGCTCTGATTCCCATTCTGAATGCAGACTGGTGTGGGCGGGTAAAGTTGACGACGTCTCTCGGGTATAAGTTTATTAATCGTCTTTAGACTGACCCTAGGAGGAGGATATGGCTTCCTCAGTGGACAGCATGGCCTCGTGCTGGACAATGTAGTTCAGGTAGGTCTTCCGGATATGATTCCCTACAGTATTCAGACCTCGCGTAGGCCACTTTAGTCACAGCGGACCAAAAAATCCGAACAGTCAACTCGGAAGAGAACCCCGACCTCTATTGGGCGATCCGTGGCGCCGGTTCAAACTTTGGTGTCGTCACAGAGTTCGTGTTGCAGCTCCACCCACAACGGCGCACCGTCTTCGCGGGAATAGCGATGTATCCTGCGGACGCTTTGGCTCGGCTGATGGATGTCATCACGGCGTGGTGGGATAAGGGCCTGGACGAAAGGGAGGCCGTCTTCCAATATCTGACGAAGGGCCCTGACGGAAAGGTGAGCCATTCCCTGCGGTCCGGCAATCATCTGCTGACGCTCCTAGCCCATGATCATGTTCATATTTTTCTGGAACGGACCGGGGGAGGAAGGCCGGGCGCACTTCAAGGAATTCTTCGATATCGGTAATATTTCAACTGGATCAGGCGAGAGGTACACTCACACACGCTCCAGGTCCTTCCGCGGATCATTGCAGTGAAATGCCTTACGAGGCTGTGAACGCGATACTGGTCGGTCTCCAAACTTATCTCTCATACGTCTATTCAATCCTAGCAGAAGCATCCGCACGGCCGAAACTGTTACATGTCAGGTGCCTTCGTGACAAGGCCTGATCATAACCTGGCTGCCGCCGCGCTTGACCAAGTGAACGAAATAGCCAACAAAGATGTGACCGCCGGCATCCTCTTTGAGTATATCTCTGTTGCGAAGATTTTACGGGTGCCCAACACCGCTACAGCCCACATCAGGGGCCAGCGGATCAGCTGTGTTGCTTTTGGATTATGGGACGAAGGAGGTGAGGAGCGGCTGCCAGAAGTCAAGACCGGAGTTGGCAAGATGGTGGACGTGCTGTTGCAAAGCTCGGAAAAGCACCTCCCGAGAGCGGAGAACACTGGGTATGGAAACTACAGTAAGTCAGATGGTGAACTGAGAAACTCGTCGCTAATGCGATGGCCGCAGTTGGCGAGGAAATAATTCCAAATGTCGCCCCAGAACCGAGATTTACTGCGCCAAAGATGTTTGGGGAGAACTATGCGAGGTTGCGGGAGCTGAAGAAGATATATGACCCGGGCATGGTGTTCTCCAAGTGGTGCCCGATAGCCCCGGCTGTGTAAATCTTACTGTCACGATTCCCCATGAATATATTGAACATTTTATCTAATACATAGATTGCTTTGGGTTTTTACAATTATCGTCCATTCTAGCTTGTGTTCACCAATACTATGTATGCGGGCGCGAATGTTTCTGCATCGTTCTCTCGATCAAAAACCTCAGCTCTGCTGGTACGACAGTTGGCATCCTACAACTGTCATTCGGTTTCCATCATTTCGCATCACAAAGATTCCCATTTCTTGTCAATACCATTAGGAACCACTACCAACTCTCGTCCTTTCCCCCCGCCGCGCGACCATTGAGCCTTGGAAAGATTATATTACCTTTACCTGACCGGAATACGAGTTCACAAAATTTCGGAGGACTAGGATATAGATGAACCCTTGGTAGTGCTTCGACAAAGCTGAAGAAATGGCTCTCCCTTGCCCGCTTTCGAGGTCATCGCCATCGATAACAATGGCGGCGAGGGGGAGGAAACGTTCCTGTCCCAACAAGACATATGCGACAGGGGCCATGGACAACGGATGCTACGTAATAAGACCGCCATCCGATCATCAACTTCATTGTATTGAGCAACCACTGAAACATTCTCTTCATGAATTCGACAGCGGGGGTGGTGGATTGCTATGAGTGTGCGGCAATCCAGGGTGCCAGTAGCCAGAAACAAAGCCGCAGTGGATGTGTGGTGGAATAGGATAATGTTCTACGAGAAAGCCCCTGTCAGCGCTTTCGTTGGCATAATTTTTGGAGACGCACCCGCGCGATATTTATTCAAGAGGGCATGCCGTCTAGACTGTGAACCAGGACGTTCCAGAGTGAGACCTGTTCTTTACTCGCGGAACCACATAGAAATCAGTGTTATTGTTCAGGTTGCAAATTCATCGAGCTCCCAGCCTTGGTATGTGGTCCAAGCCTGTCCAAGCGCAACTTGCATGGAAAACACAATAACGGCGAAAGAAAACAAGACGGGCACGAGTTTCAGCGACTTCCTTTGTTTGGTGGACTATAAAACTAAATGGCCTCACCTCGAATATCTAACGAATCAACTTCGTCCAACACACCAACCTCGTTTCCCACACGAACCATCCTCACCTACGATATCATGGATTCTTTCACATACACTGTCGCCTCCGTCGAGGACGTCTCCACGTCTGCCCCCGCCAACGAGGAGAACGGTGGCAATGGCGGTTATGCCTATTGCGTTGTTGCTTGAGATACTCGCACAACAGAAATTCCGGCTGACTCACGTTTTGCGCTGTTGTGAGTCGGATGCCTACTAGACTCGAAAGGACTAATATAAATCTCACCCGCAGCGTCTTCGATTAATTAATATATTCCCGGAGGAAATGTTAACATTATTACCCCGGTTTCTTCGATTTCTTTGTCGTGTTATTAGGCTTGAGTGTCCTCCGGATGTAGTATGCGAATTGGAATTGTATGTCATGCGAAATTTCGGAGATGGGTCTAGTTGTCAGAGCGACTGATTCACGGAGATTGATTGGTGTGGCGCCATTATCTACCATGTATCTCCGCAGGCGGCGTGGCACCACCCTGTCTTGGACCAGATTGAATATATTCGCTCCACAGCTTTCCGTTATTGACAAATCTAAGCACCAATTTATTCCAGTCCTATCAGTAATGTGTAACGGTACAAAGATTCCCTACATCTTCTCTGCCATGGCATATAGTGCAGCTTTATCCCCCGACTCATCAACAAGCGCACGCAACTTGCCGCCCTCCACTTGCAGAAGTGCTTTAGGACTGTCAAATTCGACCTAAATGTTGGAGTTAGTTTTCCCAAGAATATTACCCTCAAAGTGAACACCTACTATACGCCCAGCGTCAAGGACCATCTTGTGAAAATTAGCTGAGGGGCTTTAGGGGAAGGGAGGACCTGCTCACAATTTTATCAGCATCCATAATGGTTTGCAACCGGTGGGCGACGGTTATCAATGTCACATCGCTATTTAGTTCGTTCCTCAAGGAAGACTGGATAACGGAGTCCGTCTTGTAATCTGACCAGCTGCATCAGTCAAATCAAAGCAACATGCAGGTAGACCAACCAATCGCGGAGGTTGCTAATGAAACGGTCAGCAAGGGTTTCCGTTATTTGAGAGCAGCGAACCTTCATCCAAAACGAGGAGTTTACTTCCTCTTACAATTGCCCGTGCGAGGGCAAGAATTTGTCTTTGGCCGACGGACAGGTTGCCACCGCCACTTGAAACTGAGCTATCCAGTGTAATCCTGCCTTCTTCCATTTCGCTTTGGAGGGAGAATAGCCCCGCTGCACGCAGCGCATCATTGAGCGTTGCATCATCATATTGATCAAATGGGTCGAGATTTTGCCTGAGGGTGCCACTAAGGAGCTCGGGCTGATTGATGGAGGTTGGTTATTCGGAGATATGTGGTGGCTGATGGACTGACTGTTTGAGGTATAATTGTGATGCTTGATCGTAGGGCATCGAGGTTGATGGTATCCGTACGTATACCATCATAGAAGACTTCACCATCGGTGAAGATACACCTCAGGAGAGACAACGTAAGGGAGCTCTGTAGATGGTCAGAAACGTATCATAGTTCGAGACACACCACCTACTTTCCCAGAGCCGGTCCGACCAACTACAATATGATCATTAGCCTGTTAGTTCGTGATCCGCAGTATACCTACTCACCGACACCCACGCGCTGTCCCGCTTGGATAGTAAAGGATACATTGTGTAGGACCTTCGGGCCGTCAGGCGAATATCGTGCAGAGAGATCCTCCACCCGGAGCTCGCCACTCGCTGGCCAGTATGCTGGAGGAACCCCATCCGCAGTAGGCTTTGGCTCTTGTTCGATCTTGACATAGCCATGAATGCGTTCAAGACTAACCATGTTTAAATATCGGGGTTGTCCAAATTTAATGATATAATATACCTATTGCCTGTAAATCATGAGGACGACGTTTATATTTCATGCAAACAGAATACATACCTTGCACCTCAAAATCGTTCAACGCTCGGACCCACCACAAAATCATACCACTGAATCCAACTGAGCAGGGTCAGCCGAATACTTTGGTCAGGTGGAAGCTTAGCATACCAGCCATATTCAGTGAAAAGCCTGTGTTCGATGCCGAGTGGCTCTGGAAGTAGACCAAATAACCCGCTAAAGCAGCTGAAAACAATCCACCCATTGAGTCTATCCTAACACAGACCCATCGATTGAGGTTCCAAGACGTTCGTGCAACTCGGGTGTAGCGGTTGATACGATTGAGAGATTCTTCAATAAAGGAGGCTTGTGCGCCATAGGCACGAATGGAAGCTATACATAGATACGTTAACACCTGTGAGCAAAGTAAAGCAAATCGCCCCATACTTAAGCCGGACATTGCTGCACCGAAACTGATTGAGTGAGTTTTGAATGAAACATTGGCGGGGGAAAAAAAGAACGCACTGGCCAAGGACGGGGGCCTTCGCATTAGACATCTCTCGTTTGACGGGTAATTGTGCGGCCATGTAGATTTGCCCACACCAACCGCCCATCAAGGCCACGAAAATGCCTGGTCCCAAGAAAACGGGTGTTAGGATCACGACTGCTCCAAATTTGATCACCATGGACGTGGTCATTCCAGACAACCACCAGAGGTTCTCCGAAATGGGGCCATCAACTGGAAGTATATCAAGGGAGCGTTGAGGAATAGATACTAGACGAATATACCGGCTCGGATATCCTGAGTACATCTAGTTATAACTCGGGAGGTCGGGGTGGTGTCGAGCCATCTAATCCCATCGTGTTTAGATTTGTATTGGCAGCGGGGGGCGACTGACCTCAGAGTCGTGCCCAGTACCGATTCTATCAATTGTTTATGAACACTTCGCGAGGCCCTGAGGGTTCCGAAAATATACACAACATAGGCTGAGCAATAGACGATGACAGAAGTCAATAGGAGAGCGGCTGGAAATGGGTTCAGTGATACGAAATCGGGGTTCGCGAAGGAGTGCACCATAGACAGAGATGTAGCTTTTTGAAAGGTCAGAAATATGAGTATCAAGTGTAATGCGCAAAACCCACTAGACAATTGCGACTTCGGAGCCAGAACGCTTTTCGTATTGAGATGCCCAATAGCCCAGATACCATGTTTGGATAGCGTTCACGAATTCTGTAAGAATTAAACCAAGAACAAAGGCCAGGAAAAATATAATTGGATGATTGCCCCCCAAGCCAGCCAGATACAGCTTCACTGCCCAGCGGGTTGGTCAGGAGATATCCAAAGACTTGTCGGGAAACTCACGCGCCGCCCAGCTAATATGCCCTTCTTCAATCTCCTCAGCAACAATCAATTTACCACCCTTCGAATCGTCTGCAGGTGGGCTATCAACCTCTTCCTCAGTTTTTCTCAAGGCATGATGTTCCCGACTCAGCTCCATGGCCAGTTTTCGATTCTTGGCGAGCGCTTCCGTGATAGAACCCTGGCTCGCAATTCTCCCATCCAAACCTAGAGAGACTACAAAATCCGCGATAGGCTCTGCCATGGCCACATTATGAGTCTGGAGTAGCGGATGAATGAAATTTACGGAAAGAATATGTATAAATGTAAGACGACCCACGACAAGAAGAATGGTCCTTCCCTGTATGAGGTCCCCGCTGAAACATTTGTCGACAATCCATTTAGCAGTGTGAACACTATTCGTTGGTTGGGATTAGCAGTCGAAGTACTTCAATCTATCTACGAACGCACTCAAGGGCTGCCAAGACGTCATCCAAGAGAATGGTCTGTGCTTGTGAATAGATAGCACGGGCAAGGGTAACCCGGGCCTTTTGGCCACCACTCAAGGTCAGCCCTTTCTCACCGACTTCCGTCTGATCTCCGGCCTCAAACAGTGTCAGATCGCGCTCCAAGCAACATTGGTTGAGAACTTTCTTGTATCGCTCCTCGTCAAATGGTGCGCCGAAGAGAATATTTTCCTGCGAGGATCGATTCAGTCAACAATATCTAGGAACCTAATATTTCTGGCATACTCTGATTGTCTCATTTTGGACCCATGATTCTTGAGCTGCGTAAGCGATTCCATTTTTCCTAGGCAGGTTGAACCACGAATTAGGGCCGGATGGCGTAAAATGCATCTCGCCTGTGTGTAATACATCAGACACAAGCGCTAAGTAGTTGGCGCGGTGAGCAACCTAACAGGGCCATCAAGAGTGACGTCTTGCCAGATCCCGTGGGTCCGACGATGAGATTTACGCAGCCCGGTTTGAAAATTAGCTCCCCTTCGATCCTCAGAGAGAAGTGCCGTTTAGAGGGTGTTAGAGATCCAGCAACGTCATCTGACCACACGAACGTGGCATCGCGAAATCCGATTAGATCGCTACTTGTGGGGTCTCCTGGCAAAAAATCAACAACATCTCTTTCGGAGAAAGAATCCAATAATTCTGTCTATTTGAAATGTCAGTGCTGGCAAAGGAAGCATGACTATCATAGAGGTGGATACTCACATTATGCAAGAAATCATTGACCCGATCAAGGGAGACTTTGCCAGTCATGGATTGATTAACGTAATAGAATACCATATGCAGCTGACCGCGAAGCATATCGAATACGGACATGGAACTAAAAACCGTCGACGCATTGAGATCTTGCTTCATGATGATAGTCTATCCGGGAATGGGTAAATTTAGTGGCCTAGAAACGGGACGGAACAAAACAAAACAGACGCTAGGTTTTGGTGCGGCGTTAATGTAATAACAATTAAAGGAATGAGCACGTACTAGGTGGAATAAGTAGCAATCATGGTAGCGACAGGAATCAGGAAGCTAGAATAGTGTCAGGAAGGATATCATGAGAATGTCGGAACAATCAACTTTATGTTGTCATTGATTAGATCAAGAATTTGGCGCTTCCAAATCCAAATCAGCTCCTCATCTCGTTTTTCGGCCACTCTAGTGTTGATCTTGCTCTCCCAGCCGAATAGCTTGATCATGCGTAGCACATTCATTGCTTTTTCTTGGGTGAGCATCCACACGAAGCTGAGTTGAAGAAGAAATTTTACTTTCTGTTACCGTTTGGACTCGAGCATCCGTCTTTTTCAACCTGGCGCTCTGCACACCGGCGATGCGTTTTGCGACATAGCCTGGAACAGGGAATAATAACAGGATGACCCCCAACCCCACGAATGCGCTAGGGTGTTGTGCGATCAATGACTAAGTTTCTAGAGGTATTTACGAAGACATACCTCCAACCTAACACAACGTAAAGGAACCAAATGCAAAGGATAATTTGAAGCGGGAGATACAACGTGACCAGCAAGAAATGACAAGAATCGGTGATGTTTCCCAGATCAGTGGTGACTAAATTGTTGATTTTGCCAATGAGGTTATTCGCGCTTGAGTGCGCACTGCCATCAGGCTCGTCTTTGATCGATTTAGCCTTTCCTTTGCTAGATGTTCCGGATTTTACGCTTGAAGTGCTGGCTCGCAGGGTTTCAGACTCTGTTCCTCCCACCGAGTGTGCTATTTCGTGGTCACTACCCGAGCTTTCCTGGTCTGCAATAGATACCGCATCGGGAGTGGAGGACAGATGCGCTGCTGCTGGAGGATTGTGAAGAACTTGGGGTTTCAGCTTTGACTCGGATACGAAGCGCGTGCTCAAATACGAGTTGTGTAATGATACATTCAGCTTGCACGACCGTATGGGTCTAGAATATAGGCTGAGTGACTCAAGGGTTGATAAGAGAGTCGAACGCACCACAATATAGGTGTACCATTGGGTCGAGATAGACCTTAGCGTAGGGCCCAGGAAGAGCCAGAGAACCCAAACCCACGGCTGAATGAAAGCGTCTTCACCACCTGACTCAAGGTAGCTAGCAATGTAGATCAGAGCCGTATGGGGCGATTGGGAGGTGACGTACTGGAGCAGTCTGTTGATACCCAGGGGCGAGGCAAAACTGAAAACCACCATAAGAATAATCATGCACGCGAGAATACAATATTCGCGTCTGAAAACGCGCATAAGGCCGAAGAAGAGGTGGTGGCTTTTTCCCCCCGCAAATGTGTCGATATGCTAAACGAGTGAGCTTAATGGCACGAGGCCTGGAAGGGATGACGAAACATACAGGGAAACTTTTCATCCTTAAATTTTGCGCATAATCGTAATCGGCGAGTGGTGGTAGTTGATCATGTGAGAAGTGTGGAATGCGATACGCCAGGAATATGATAGGATCAAGAAAGGCGTAAACTACCAAAGATAATAAAGAAGCGGTCTGCTCAGGATTGGGTGTGGCCATAGGATTCTGTATAGGGTGTAGAGGCAATTAGTCCCGACTCCAAACAGGTGTACTCGCGCGATACCAACCCCAGGATCAACGGGAACATATTCCCTTGGCACGACAAGAGGAATGACCACAGCCGTGGCAGTCAAGATGAAGATTTTTGCCCATATGATCCAGCCCTCTTTAAGGTCCAGAGGCGATCTTGTGAAGGTCGCCAACGGGAACAAATCGCGGTAGCAGTAGACTCCGAATGTGATGATCAATAGAATGTTCAGGTGTCTTGCGGCCATCTTACTCCATCGGGCTTTTGCTGAGATCGATACGAGTGCAAGGAGGGAGGCACATAGCTAGCGCCCACATTTATTAGTGCATGAGTAACTTGAATAGAATGTAACTAACATAGCATAGACACATCACGAGCTCCAGCCGCTCTGTAACAGAAAGAGCCGGGCTAGGACGAGTTTTGTCTTTATGCTTTTGCTCCACTTACCAAGATAATGACCCGTTCACGCAGCCCTTTGTTGTTCTCGTCGATGATAGCAGAAGCTACCGAGAGACCCAGAAGTGCCAAACATCCGACCAACCGAGCGATTTTGTGAGCAAAGATAACTTTGCCACTGTGCGTCGCAATGTGCTCTTGAACTTCGGCCATCATACTGGATGTAGGTGTGCGAGGCGATTCCTACTCTGATGGATTGGGTCCTTTGGAAGTTAAGTGGGCGTAAATTCGTTGAATTGGGCTTGAAACTAGGTGTAGAGTGTCCTCACATTGACGGTCTACCCGGGTCCGGTCGCTGTGACCCTGGCAGTGTGATGAGAACAGGTCGTAGCCAAACATTTGAGTGCCGAAATGCCGAGATCTCGCCGGGATCACAACGATCGCCGAGCCTAGAGTGTGAGCTTCCAGCGGGACATACAGTGGCGGCGCTGGTGTATAGCTTGCGGTGCGCGCGATTGATCCTTCCTCCGTGCGAAAATCAGTATCCTGCGCCCATTTTCCACATGGATAAACCTGAGGTTCCACTGAAACGCCGCCTCGTGGTTCGCTAAGATGCATCTTCATGAGAGCAATAGATGTAACGACTGTCTTGTATCGATTTTTTGGCCCTCCAGATAGGGAAAAGCAAACCCCGAGATCCTGAGCGCAAGCTCCAGGTGGGCAAGAAGGAGAATGGGGCCCACGGTTCATCAAGTCGGTACCGATTTACTTCTGCAGCCTGGCATGCACCACCCACATTTTCAGTGGGCGCAACTCTTTCAAATATACGGTGCCCGTGATCATTCCCACCCCGTTGACAATCTGTGGGTTTGTCTGTTTTCTTACTAATTATCCGTTCCAGCCTGAAGCATCTACATCGGCCAGCCGCGTTGGAGAAGCTGAGCTCAGTGAGCGCCGTAAGCGGTTTAACTGCTCAAGGAATACTTGGTAGTATCATTCATTATTCCCCCTGAGCTAGTGTCAGTGATTTCGCAAGTGAGAAAGTCTCCACTTACATACGGTTTGGCAATGGTATTACCATCTTATCAGGCGCACTTGACCGTTGGCTCGCTGGCATCTTTGCCGCCCTAGATGGAACGACGAGACGAGGTGATGAGAGCAAAACAACACAAAAATACCGGCGATCGTGAGGGGGGCATGCTTGACTCTTTCATTTGCAGGAGAGGGAGGCGGCGAGACGCTCGGGCTCGGGTGGCGGGGTGCTGGGGCTCATGTTTTCAGGAGTGTCGGTGTCATCGGGGATAAAGGTATGATACTTTCTATAGTATGCCCACCACTGATTTTTCTACTTCGTCGACCCATCGCAAATGTTTTGGTCCTGGTCAGAAGTTGGTGAACTCGCATTCCAGTCGAGATTGATTCTCTCCT
>JADNYI010000763.1:0-14860 GCA_015501065.1 Infundibulicybe gibba
CCAGTGCCATCGGCCTGGGGTCCTAGAATCAGACCCGGATGTAGCCCTGGATTTGCCTATTATAACACCGTGGTCTCACACGGAGCCAGCCGCAATGCAGCTTCGAACCACCCTCACTATCCTCTCGATGGCAGGAGACGACTACTCGAATACGATCATCTGGATTGGCGAGGACGCATCCGGAACCAAGGAAGACCCGGAGTCATCCCTGAATCGCTTTTTGGGTGTCCTAGCGTCTGCTCCTAGTGCACATGATCAACCCATGATCAGGATTGTCATTCAGCCTGGGATATACGCCCAGACGCAGGCATTCGTCATGGTCAATCGTATCTTGGGGAGCATCGTCAGATATCCGTGGCATCAAATTGGCATTGAATTCCCGAGCGACTTCAATCTTCCGTGCGGTGACAGCTTGTTGCTATCGGTCTCCGAGCATGCTCCAATTATGATATCAATACCCTCTCTCCAGCACCTCGATTTAAAGGGGCATCTTGGAATGACATTCCCATGGGATTCGCTCTCGGATATCCCTTCCAACAGTTACTTTCTCTCAAGTTATCATTTCCCATTGCGCTCGGGATTGCACGGCGATACTATCACAGGCCCCGAATCTATTGGACGCTGAATTTCATGGCGTATCTATGAGGGAGAGCAGATTGAAACAGACACAGCTACCTCCTAGCCCACCTCGCCTCAGCCTCAAGCACCTTAGTTTGGCGTCAACTGTTGATGTGCAACCGATGTTTGCATGTCTGGCATTCAAAAGGTTAACATCCATCCGTTTGGACCTGGCCCCATCCGCGACAGAGGATACCAAACCGATTGATTTACAGCTGCCGTGGAATACGATTGAGTTCATCCAGCTGAGTGCCGTTATGGACCCCGACGTGGAAGATGAACTTCGAGGCATGTGTAGGGGAATGATTGCCACCATCCTGAACGAAACATTGATCTAGCCTCTCTAGTATTTACACAGCGGACGTTATCTTATGATAGGGGCAGGACAGTAATATAGTGATATATTATGGACTTATGGCTTCGAATCGTTTAGGAATCCTCCACCGACGGGTGGAGACGCAGACCAACAACCCAAATTGACACATATTTTCCATCAACATGCGGTCGTGCTCCAGCGAATCCTTAGACCTTAGGTACGCTTGAACAAATTTGAGTCGAGAACCAGGGCCGGTGCGCCGCGATTCGATCATAGTTGAAAAAATACCATCGGTTGGATAACATAGACGGAGGTACAACGCCTCAAGGCGAGGATAGAGCCCACTGGGTATGTCACCGGAAGTAGGGCAGGTACGAGTAAGCAAATTAAGTGTTTCGTCTGTCATTGCGGATGAAAGTTTTAAGTTGGTGATGGTAGATAGCTCCGGAATAGTTAATAGTTGGCAGAGTTCGCTCTCACTGATCGAATCGTCCGCAAAAATAAACTTCTCCAAAAGACAAGAGGATCTGTGCAGAAGGTTTTGAATAGTTGCAACGCGAGATATTCGTGTTGATGCGTCTAGGCGGTACGTGAGCTTCAATTTGACCAGAGCAGGTAATAGAAGGTGGTCAAGGAGGGGGCCGGGTTCGACATATCCAAGGATCGACAGTGACCTGAGGTTCGGGAGCTTAACGCAGATATGTGTATCCAATAATCGTTCCCCCGAATCGAGACTAATGTGCACTCCTTCGAGAAGTGTGCAATGCCGGAGGATATCTAGAAACTCCTGTGGGGTAGAATCTGAGCGCAATTTGACGTGTGTAAGCTGGAACCATGGAACATTGGGGGGGTTCCGTCCATAGTACGGCCCCCAGTCAACTCGTCGAATGGTGGGAGAAGATAGGAAAGTGGCCAATAGTTGGTCGGCAATATCGGGGCGCCACCACGATACATCAATTTTCGCAGATTCCAAACGTCTTAATGATTCATGCGAGATATTCGTTAATGCTCGAGGAGTATCATGAGCAAGTAGGATATCGATATCCCTCCAACGGTGACTCTGGGTGCATAGTATTTCCAAAATACTGTTCACTCGCTCCAATTCCCCCAGTATTGGCTGTTGCGAGGGCCTAAGACGGACAGACAATGGACACGAACCCGATCGATCCAGCCACATCTTGACCAACGGTATATCACCCCGGGATGGGGAGTGAATCGCAATGGAAGACCAGAGCATCGGGAAAGTGAGTGCGACGCCCCGCCAACGTTGGCAGACGTGCCCGAGAATGGTGGGGGTACGTTCAAGGGAGGACACGGTGTGCCATACCATGTTCTCGGAATCGAAAGCAGCAACATAGTGAGCAAATATCTTTGCAAGAAGCTCAACTGGTATGCGGTTAATTGTAGGGATAGGTCTGTGGGGTTGAAACGTGAGACCAACTGCGGGTAGGGCAGATTTGATCATGATGGGGCGCACTGAACGCGGCGTGCAACTTGCCCATGCGGTATCTGTACGAGATGGCATTGATTTACAGCAGCTCTGTGTACACAATGAGGGCCAGCATTAGGAAGGTGCGGATTTGCTTACAGTGAATTGAGGCCAAAGAATATTTGTGATGAGTACTGGTTGATAGACTTATATACAAAATATGGGATGGGGTATTGTTCTCTAATGATACCAACGTCTTTGACCTGGATCTGGTCTCTGGATACCCTTGTTAAGAACGAGATAAAGGATGCCTAACTTGGGAATCTATTAGAATACGAAAATAGAAATAGGACAAGGGTTTATGCATATGAGCTAGGGCCGCCTACTAACAACGCTATGGACGCTGATCGATGATCATTAATTCACTGCCATTCATCCATCTGGACTTATGTAGCCTTGACTGTGATTCACCCTCAATACCTGTCCCTTGGGCTCGATTCAAATATATGCAATAGGCAGCTGCAGCCGCGTACACCATGTGTATTTCTCTCACAATTATGACTTCGATTTCTCAGGTCTTCTGCAACCTGACTGTCATTATCAACCATGTTCAATAACTTCCTGAGGTCTCAGCGAATCCCTCGTTTGTGTCGACTCAATTCAAGTCTCAGCCCATCCGAGGCGCTCGAGAAATGGATAGCCTCTCCAAAGCAGCGCATCCTAGAAGACGCATTCCATGCTGAACGCATGGGCGACTTGTACATTACACTGCCAACTCGAGATGGGACCCGCAAGTCATACGAGGTACCCTTGGATGGCAATCCAGTGGGGTATGGTCATCATCTTGCTGCATTCTTCCATCCGCGCACCCCAGAGGCACGGCTGCGTGAGGATGGTACCGACCCGGACTTTGGACCCCCCGCGCCATATACCCAACGGATGTGGGCTGGCGGTAGGATTCGGTGGAATGATGGGAATCCACTGCTTATAGGAAGGCGAGCGAGGGCAGAGTCAACCGTGACAGATATCAAGAAGAAAGAGTCCAAGGGAACCCCGCTGTTATTTTTGACACAGACAATCAACATTGTCCAGGAGGGCAGTACTGCGCCATCCGTCGTAGAGGAACGTGACCATGTGTATCTCCCCAAGGCTGAGGGAGCTAAAACGACACGGGAGGGTGAGTGTGTTGAGCGTGGTATTGCGTCGCTGACGCTCTGGTTCCTTAGTCAAGTCTCTACCCTCCACCGCCGATTTTTCATTCACATACACACCCAGCTTAACAACCTTGTTCCGATTCTCCGCACTCATGTTCAATGCACATCACATTCACCTTGATAAAGATTACACTCAAAAATACGATGGATATCCTGGTATGCGAATGTTCCCCACATTCCCTCCCCCCACACTGAAATCATAATGATAGAACGACTCGTTCATGGTCCTTTGACTGCTTTGATGCTTTTAGAGACGGTCACCTTCCAACAGCCAGGCAGTAAGATCAAGGCTTTTGAGTATCGTGCGAGGAACCCCATGATTGTAGGTAGAGAAACAACGATAAATGGAGTATGGCGCGACGAGAAAAAAGCGGAGATGTGGTGTGTGGATGAAGATGGTGTTGTTGGAATGACCGGTATGATTGAGGTCGCATAAGGTAGCTAGTAACATGATAATGTAATCCTTGGATCAGAAACCTGTTTGAAAAATTAGAGTAATTCTTCAAGAATTACTGGGATATTGACTGACCGTACTTATTACCAGCTTCTTTGCGATTCCGTCTTCCCTCCGCAATCCTCTCCTCGAGCGCCTCGCGATTTCGATAGGCCTCATTGAGCATTGTTGCAAGTTGATGCCTTGACCGAGCAATACCACTGAGTTTGCTCGCCTGGGATCACCCTTAGCTGGGTATGTTTTGAATCCTGAGTGCTACTTACATTGATCGTCATCTTGGGCGCGATGGGGCCTCCGTCTGCGTCCTTGGTAATACCTTTTCTTTCTTCTCTCTCCTTCAATTCAAACTTGGCCTTTTCTATCTCTTTCATAGCATCCACTTCTTCAACCGACGCATTCTCCAAGCCCTCGAAGCCCTTCACCATGCCCTTCTCTAGTGCTCTTACGTGAGCATTATACTCGTCCTGCCATTTCTTGGTAAATGTCGCATAGTAGGTCGGGTCATGGGCCTTCCAAGTACCAGAGGGCAGCTGATAGTAGCCAGGATATGGATCTTCGGGCGTTGGTTCGGGTGGAGCAAAGACAGGAATGGCAGGAGCGGCAGAAAACGAAGAGGTGGTCGAAGTCAAAGTGGTTGATGTGTCTTTAGACGAACTAGCAGTGCTACCTGGCACATAGTGAATAAATAGTGGTGGAAATAAATACTAGATATACCTAAAGAAAAGAAATCCATTGCTGGTTCCTGCTTGGACTGGGGCGGGGCGGTAGCCTTCGACAGTCGCGGTTTTTCCTCGTCAAGTGATATATTTGATTTCCCCTTGGCTAACGATGGAGGCAAGAATAAGGTTGAAGGCTCCCCTGGCGTCGAAATCGCATCAACTGCATCATTAGTGTTGCTCGTGGTGCTGTTGGAGGTGTTGAATACCAAGCCTGGTCCGCCACCCCCACCCAGGACACGTTCTGGTTTTGGCAGGGTAGGATTTTTCTGCTTTGGCGCTGGGAGCATCGATAATAAGGATGAGAACCCAGCCCCAGATTCCAGACGTGGTTTCTTGGTTGGGGGTTTCTCGTCCTTTAGATCATCTTCGTCGGCCCGCCGCGCCAATGTGGGTAGGCCAATAGTGATTTTCTTCGGCCTTTTTGTTTTTGTTGCTGGTTTCTTTTGCTCAGTGCTGCTGTCGTTATCGCTACCACTGCCATAGTCCTCGATTCCAAGCATGGGGATGTGAAAGCCAACACCAAAAGTTAAATAATGAGCCCGTGCTGGGAATCTTGCAGCTCCGCCGGACAAAAAGCACCGTGATCAGATTCATGACATACAGAAATCTCCATCAAAATGGCTTTGCCCGGTGCTCTCATGCCCGAAAACTTAACTTGGTATCAGCATCGAGTGGCTGATAGCGGTATCCTAGGCCGTCTCGTGAATCTATAAGAATCCACCCGGCAAACTGTTTCGCAAGCACCGCCAGCTGCCCGCCAGACCCCGTCACTTACTAAAGCTCTGCCACCACCATCTTCGGTACAAATTTCATTCTATCCCTCAATCGAGCACTGCTTAGTAGCGGCCGCAGATACACTTTTTAGGATCAACCCCAATTAACTATGGTGTGTCTCCAGCCCTATTCAGCCCTGTTCCGACAACGAATTTCGTGCTTAGTCGGATCATACATACAAATTTAATGTCAAGGTAGGGTACGATAGGTGACTGGACGATATACTGGCGCCTAATCCGGCCTTTCGGAAAGATGGCCTGCACAGGCTGCTCTGGAGCAATCACCCGTGTGCTTGAGAAAGCTAAACCTGACGGCAAGCTCGTGTGATCTGCTCCCCTCTCCTTTCCTAACTATTCTAGCACCACAATAGGGGTTCGGGAATTCACCGTTGACCTTGCCACCCAAGAGGTCATCGTCAAGGGCCCAATCCCATACGATGATGTCCTCGCCAAGATCAAGAAGACGGGAAAGGAGGTGAGAACTTATCCTGGATGAACTTAAGATGTACTCTCATTGGCCGGCAAAGGTTCGCTCGGGCGAAACGGTGGTGTAATTCTATTTGTACTTTGTTCTCTCAAGGGGCTCCGTTACTGCCTTGTCTGGCTGGTAAATGATCTATCTCTATTTGTTATTTGACGGGTACATTCTCAATGGCTGTGCATGTATTCCCCCGCCACAAAAAGGTCCATTATGACATTGAGGGTCAGAGGCCTCACGTTGAGCGGTGATTGGTCCCACTCGCCCCCTTTCGTTGGCTGTTGGCGATCAGGGGCCCGATCAAGTAATTTGCCCAGTAGTGCCTTAGGTGCATCTCGCTACCCTTGGGGGACTTATTCTTATCCATTCTGGCTGAGATGTTGCTTCCTGCACCATTGAGCCCCTCTCGTGCGTACGATGTCTACAGAACCATCATTAACCTCCACAGCTCAACCATTTAATCCTACAACGCCTGCTTTCGCGGACGATTTGGAATGGATCAAGGCCTATCTCGTAATTCACAAAGCGAGTATGGCCTCACATCGCTACGCCTATCTTCTGTGGTTTCTCGTCGCGATCGTATTCATCTCCTTTGCTATATTTCACGTGTCCTTTTCCAGATCAGGATTTATTGGTGCGCACTGGAAGAAATGGGCAATGCGGAAGCGGACATGGCGCGGAGCACGCGCAATGAGGATCACATGGAAAACAGGAAAGCGTGCTTATCCCACTTCCTTGCAACCCAATGGGCAACTTCTTGCAATGACCGTCATGTTTATTGGTGTCCTCTTGTTAGCGTTCGTTGGGCCCGACTATATCTCCCCAACGACATTGGTGCTTGACATGTCGGACATGAGTCACTCCGCGCATAATGTGGACACTCACGGTTTGTCTGTCCTTCAACCTCAATACACAATCGGAAAGGCCTGGTGGACTTCGGCCAACAGGATGGGGATTATCGCCTTCGCGGTTATGCCATTGTGTGTATTATTCGTGTTGAAGTCACCACCGTTCGCATTGCTCGCGTTACCCATTGCCGGCCGCTTGCATTTTGACAAGTTATCGTGGCTCCACCGCTGGTCAGGGAGGCTTATTTGGTTCCTAGCCTCACTACATGTCGGATTCTGGAGCGTTCAGTTGATTGTGGACCGTCGGGCTGACACCGGCGGAATGGCTTACTCCTACGCGTTTCAATATAGCAAGTTCCGATACGGCTGGCTAGTACGCAATTATCTCCGTTCATGGATGACGCTTATATTTTCCAACAGGCCTATGTGGTTTTGACCTTGATTGTCATTGGTTCCATCAACTCCATTCGCAAATATCACTACGAGATATTTTACGCGTCACATTTTATTCTGGTCCCAAGTATGCTGATTTTGTCCTCGCTCCATCACCCGCCTATCTGGTGGTGGTGCTGGAGTGCTCTCGCCCTGTGGGCTGGAGAACGGCTGTGGAGGCTCACTTCGTATGTCTACATCAATGGCGTCTTAAATCCACGTACTCCATCAGCTCTCATGGAACGGGATGCAAAACCCATTGTAGGAGAAGACCCAGAAAGCCGGTCTCTGTACGCCAATTCCGGTACCTATACCGAAGTTACATCGCCGCAGTCCGCGATTGACCCGACAGCATATTGTCCCCCTCCTGGTTACACTCATGCGGAGCTCCTGCCTGGTGCTACGATTCGACTCACATATGTCGCCTCCGGGCCCCGACCATGGGCGCCCGGTCAACACTTCCTAATTAACATTCCCTCCGTCTCCAAGGTGCTTACTCACCCATTCACTTGCGCCTCTATTTTCGATGAGCAAGCGTCCTCCGATGCCGGTCGTGCGCTCGTTTTTCTCATTCGGGCTAAAGGTGGCTGGACCAAGAGGTTGCTTAACCATGTTGCTAGCCTATGCTCCCTCGGGCGGGCCACAGCCGACGGAGAGATTATGCCGCCTGGGATTATCATGCCAGACCAGGGTGTTCTTCTCAAAATGAATGTGGACGGTCCGTTCGGCAGCCCAGTGCGCGCACGGTGGGGGTCCCATTCGACGGTGCTTATTGTTGTAGGTGGCTCGGGTGTCAGTTTTGGTCTTTCAGTGTTGCAATACGTGTGTATGTGTATCTCTGGTCGGAACGGAGCCCGTTTGGGCGGCCAGCCAGGTGGGTGGGGGTGGGGGGGCTTCTCAGTACAGCGAGTGCGCTTCATTTGGCTGATTAGAGAGTTTGGTGAGTTTAAACTATCAATCTCTGAACCCAACCTGACTGTCATACAGGGCACATTCAATGGTGTGCCTCCGCCATCCGCCGCTGTATGGCCATGGTCCCATCATCTGCCTTGGAGATAAATATATTCGTGACCAATATCAAGCCTACCTTGACCAGTGGGCCATCCACGGCGTTGCAATCGTCTCCTCTATCTTACTCACCTCCGACGGACGCACTCGTCCCAATCACGCCAACGGGTGTACGCAAAATGCGGTCCCGAGCCAACTCGACCTCAAGCGATGATTCAACAGAGAGTTATCTTGACACTAGCCCCCGCACCAATGTATTTGGGGATGAGGAAGCACTAAACCTGGATTATGGGCGCATGGAGAGCAATCTTGAAGACCACACTTGGGATTTGACGAGCTTTGAGGGTGAGTACGATGTGGAGCTACCCGGAGAGGATATCTTCAATTCTCGTGTGGAAAGGGCGGGTATTGCTCGCCGGGCGACTTCCAAGAGATTGAAAAAGACCAGTAACATTACCTCCAAAAGTGGAAGCAGTACAGCGCGTCGCTTCACTTCTCCGGAAGAGTGCATCTCACTTGATGGGTTGTTGGCATCGCGGCTTGAGTGGGTGTATCCGCCAACAAGTGGCACACCGGCGTCAAGGAGCCCAGCAAGTACGAGCTATGGACGGCGCGCTAGTCATGACCAGTCAAGCCTCAATCCAACTCCAACCCCATCGCCACGCCGGCCACGCCCGCCGTATGGACCGCGAGTGTTACCACCAATCAAGACCTCTCTATCATCGGAAGCCACCGAACCACTCAGTCTCTCCCAAGTCCTCGATATAGCTCAGAACACAGCCGCACAGGAGAAAACCCTGGCTAGTGACGAAAAGCTTGGAGCACAACTTCAGGTGAACGAACAGGAACTAGATGACTTATCTGTGGTTTCAGAGCACGCACGTACTGGCAAGCCAAAGCTAGATCGGATTATCGGTTATGAAGTTCACATCGCCAGAGGCTCAACCATTGTCGCCTGTTGGTTCACCGTACCTATTTTCAATGTACCAAAAGCTCATTTGATTTTAGGCTGTGGCCCAAGCTCGTTGAACGCGATGGTGCGCAAGTCCATTGCGATGCACATTGACCCCACCCGGATCCGTACGGGGGATCTAAGGGGATACATAGATTTGGTTTCGGAAGAGTTCGAATTTTAAGAGTTTTCTGGCGGGTTTAACGGGACATTTACTAGACTAAGACTCTTGACTCTTTTGGGACATTTCAGTGCATTGTAGCTTGACCTTGTTGTGTATTTGACAGTCCTTATGTACGGTCTAGAGGCATGATAAAATCAACACGAGCTGTCTTGGCTCGTCGCTGGTTCACTATCCACCATGAGATGACGGTCTGACTCACGCGAGACGAATACGATAGAAGTTGTGGCGGCCCGCGGGACCCCGGCGGACAGAGCTTATACGATCGGCTATTCTTTCCGTTTCAGGCAGTCCGCCAATTCTGTCAAAACGTCGGTCCATCTTTTTCCCATCCTCAGGCCATCGTGCCGCCTGTTCTATCGGTTTACGGTCATACGACGAGCACACATGTCGGCTACCAGTTCCATTGATGTCCCAGATGGATTCACCCTACACACAGAAAATACTTCTCATATTCTTAGAGCAGCGAACGAGGCCTTCCTTAATCCCGTCCAGGAATTTAATCGTGATACTAGCGTCGCGTGCATAAGGGTATGGAGCGAGGAGTTGAATAAAAACAAGGAAGCGCGATGGAATCAAACTCGAGAGAGGAGGGCAAAGAAGAATCAGAAACGTCTTAAAGGTGTGTTTAATCTTCAAGGAAATGGTAAGGAAATAATGAGGGAATAGTGGAACATGGTGGATCGAATACCGTGGGGGGAGTCTCTGCGAAAGGAGACGTCGCCTCGACCGCCCAATCCGGAGCAGCTTTGGATCCAGGGGAGGTGGTTGTTTCCCTTCCTGTCTATGAAATCACTCACCCCTCATGCTGATACTTTTTTACTTCGTCTCTAGATGACCTACAAGTCGCATAATTTTGTCTTGCTCGAGGCGCTTTCTGCTACTGGCCTACGATCGATCCGTTACGCAAAAGAGATCCCGTTGGTGAAGTCCGTAATACTGCCTACCAACTTATGTTACGCCAATTCACAGCTATTTCTAGATATGTTATCGCCAATGACTTGTCTACAGCTGCCATAGCCGCTATGAGGCGGAATATCGAGATCAATGGGCTTGGGGAATCCAGTCCTGCCAGTGGAAAAATTAGGATAAATGAAGGAGATGCATGGTATGTGAGGGTCAGTGCGCTGATCACCGCGTCGCCAACTATTCCCCTTGGCTTGGCGCTTATCACACTCCAAACAGCACATTGATGTACTCGCATCGAGAGGAACGCAACCGCGTTGATGTGGTAGACCTTGACCCATATGGGACAGCAGCTCCATTCATCGACGCTGCAGTACAATGTATCAATGACGAAGGTTTGGATACAAATTTAAATCCAGTAGGTGGACGAAGTGACACCGGTCCTACGACCTCTTTTAGGTTTATTGTGCGTTACCTGTACGGACCTGTCAGTTTTGGCAACGACAAACTATCCTGAAAAATGGTACGAAGGAGACTGTCCCTAAAATGATCTGACACCTCGTAGCTTTTCGAACTACGGTGGAGTGCCTGTGAAAGCTGAATATTGTCATGAAGCGGCATGTGTCACCGTCGACTCTCCATTCGATTTTCACTTACTAAATTCCTTTTTTTCAGGCCCTTCGTTTGGTACTCCATTCAATATCCACGTCTGCTTCGAGATATGGTCGATATATCGAACCTCTCCTTTCCCTCTCCATCGATTTCTATGTCCGCCTCTTCATCAGAATCAAAACATCCCCTATTGAGGTGAAAAAGGCGTTGACTGCATTTCACTCTTTCATTTGTCTGGCCTAAGCTGGTTGGCATCTCAAGAAAAACCGCCGCGTATTACATTTGTTCGACATGTCAGTCTTTCTATGAACAGCCCCTCGGCCGCGTGACAGAAAAGATGCAAGAGCCCTCGGGGAATGTTAATTACCTATTCAAGATTCAGCGGGGCCATCTGCACCCGAGAGGTGTTCCGAGTGCGACTCCGTCCTACATGTTGGTGGCTGTCCCACTCATTCTGCTATGGATCCTGATTAGTGAATAGCTGGCAGGCCCAATGTGGTCTGGTCACATCCATGATACACCTTTGTGACGAAGGTCCTTGAACACCTAGAAGCAAACCAGGATCAATATGGAACCTCGACACGAATGAAAGGCATGCTTACCGTTGCGAAAGAGGTGGAGCGAGTATTGTTGTTCATTTAGGAAAACTGACAATTCCCCAGGAGCTCCATACACCCTTCTACTTCACGCCTGCGAAAGTAGCAAGCTTTTTCCACACCACAACCCCTCCACTTGATGATATGGCGTACGTCCAAATTGACGAGTATATGTTTCAGCATCATTTCTAAACCCTTACTATAGATCTGCACTCCTTCATGCTGGCCATAAGATCTCGCGCTCGCACGCCTGCCCAGGCTCGCTAAAAACCACTGCCACGCGTGCAGATATTTATGATACCTTCCGCTCGTGGGCCAAACTCCACCCCGTAAAAATGGAAAATCTTTCCGAGTCGTCACCTGCTCGCAAGCTCCTCGCGCGGGAACTAAGGTGTGCCCAGGAGCTCCTCCAGCCACTGTTAATATGACACATTACATCAGGTCCCCCGCAAACTTCAAACGGCATCCCGACTCTGTGACACCCTCTGGTAAAGTAAAACTTGTCCGATATCAGGAGAATCCTACTAGCCACTGGGGACCGGGCACGAAGGCGGTCTCAGGGGGCGCGGGCACGAAGCGCAAGCGAGATAAAATCACTAATGATCCATAGTTTGAGGCAATCGAAAACCACCTGTTATCATGCCTCTCAGCTGGTGACCTCCAGTATCAATGTGATTGCTGCCAATTGCTAGATGGGACGATTGTCTTCCATCCTGGTTACAAGGGCTAGTGAAATTGTTTCATCATGCAGGTATGCAACTGGGACCCTAATTTTCTCTATCAATGAAAATCACGCTTGCCCAACACTGGTTTGGAGTTGGATTCTTATACTTCTAGGCTACTCTTTCCCCTCTGCAGCCGCGGGCTAATGATTTCTTAGGAATCAAGTCTGTAGTGGAGAGAGCATCGATTGTATGACTGCCCATACTATTTCATGAAAGCAAAGCCTGAGATCGCATGCACACACAACCACCCTGTCAAAAGCCCAGACTACCAGCTGGTAACGCGCTTTGATAAACGAGGTTGATTGCCCTCGTTGAATATAATTGAGCAATGGCTGAGGGTTGAGGCGGTGTCAAGATTATACATTTAATAAATGTGAAGATGCCATTGGCCCTATCACATCCCACAGTGACGGCGATGCGCAAGGACTTCGTAGTCGTACACAGTTTGGCGATTCCATGGATAAATGGAAATGGGCTTAAAGCCTCTCTCACTGATCCCCATAATGATATCCAGCAAAACCCTACAAAAAAACAGATGACAAACATTGAAAGCAATCGTGGCAATGGGCTCTAAAGAGTATGGCAGAATGTTATACGCCATGGGGAATTCATGGGGCTATGAGGAGGGGTCGGTGGGGCGGGCTTTCCAGGGGTGGTTTTTGCCGCACTTGCCACAGGTTTCTTGGAAATCCAAGCGTGCTGCAATAATTCCTCGGCAGATGGTCGGGCATCTTGATCTAGTTCGAATGTTCGTTGCAAGAAATCTTGGGCCGCAGCCGATATATCAGATGGAATGGCTGGTTTCTCGGATGAACCAATCTAAATGGCAAAGCGTTATCAATGGCGCGCTGAAATCCCTTCAAATTCGATCACCTTGAAGATAGCTTGCATTTGTGTCAATTTAGCCCAGGGATGTTCACCTGTCAACATCTCCACCACCAAACATCCAACACTCCAAATGTCTGCCTTTCGCGTGTGTCCACTCTGCTTGACGACCTCAGGAGCCATCCAGAAAACAGAACCCTGGAGTGATGGCCGGTTCACACGCTTGTCGGTCAGTAAATCTAATTAAGCAATTTTCAGTCATGAGTTTCTATCGTGAAGAATAAGCACCCACTGTCGTTGATCTTCTTGGAGATGCCGAAGTCTGATATTTTGATACCCCCTTTATTATCCACCAGAATGTTGGCACCTTTAATGTCACGGTGAACAATATCCCGCTCATGGAGATAATTAAGTCCTTGCAAAATCTGGCGCACAAAGTTTTCACTAATGTCTCTCGAATGCTCCATAATTATGTAGAAGGCGGCAACGAACCCCCGGAACATATTCAAGGAAGATGTTAAGATATCATCATCGATGGAAAGTCTGTAATTATGTTGGGCATCCTGCTGGAAGGATAAATAAGAGGCTTACAAAGATATTGCACGATGTTTCGGTTGGAGTTCTTCAATAGTTCAATCTCACGTTCTAAAGCGCTCAACATGCTCTTCTTGCGGGCTTGGTTTGGACCAGCGCCCGATGGAAGCTCGACTTGCTTTACCGCCATGAGGAGGCCATTGGCAGCATCCATGCCCAGATAAACTTTACCAAATGACCCTGCGCCAATGAGAGCACCTTTGATCCATTTATTCCCTACAAAAATATGAAACAAATCATTTCGGTTGAAGTGATGAAACTGACCACCAGACATCACTGCCTTCCCAATTTCGCTGTCGTCATCTTCGTCGTCGTTATTGAGGGTCTCCTCTTCGGTTTCATCAACTGGGGTATCGTTTATCGTGTCGCTTTCATGGCCATCATCGGGGTCGACAGTCGTCCAATCATCCACGTCAGAAGCCCGTTCAACCGTCATGCTCTCCCTGCGGCTCTCAACCTCAGCAGTGATTTCATCAACAGTCATGAGACTGGCCGTATCGGATCTGTCTCGTTTATTCCGGAACTCGGTCATGTAGCTCATACGATGGGAGCGAATGGACGCTGTTCGCGAAACAGGCCGAGATGGTCCTGGAGTGCCAGTGATACTTTCCAGAGATTCAGAGAAGGATTCACCCGGGAATGGGATAGGTGGTAGGAGCTGAGGGGGCGCTGCACTGTGAGTAGGAGACTGGGGCTCTGGCTCATCCACTTCAAGCTCAACCGATTGACCATCCTCCGTGGAAAGCGACATTCGAGGAATTTCCTCTCCCGGTTCCTCGCTGTCAGGGCGTGGGGGGTGCAGTGATGATATAGCTGGAGGGAAGGATGCGCTGGTTGGAGATTTCACAGTATTTTGGGATCCCTGGGTGCTAGTACTAAACCGCGAGGGTAACGGAGGGGCGGATTCCATGATGCAGAGCTGTCTCTCCTTGTAGAATGGCCAGACGACTGGGTATTGGATCTCATCAACATCATACTATGCCGTGCAGTGCGTTCCAAAACTTTCTTTTCTGTGAATGGGAAATATTCCGTGAGATGTAGTGATTAATTCACTAGGAGGCCTCTGCCCAAAGAAGTTAAAGTTTAGAGGGTCTCTTCGCATTATGGACCGCTGGGCTAAGGTGGCTAGCGTGGGTTGGGGATGGGGGATCCAACGCCTTCTCTCGGGTCGGCGACCCCA
>JADNYI010000764.1:0-14842 GCA_015501065.1 Infundibulicybe gibba
AATCGGATACATTATTGAGCAGGCCATCAAGAGTGTCACCGAAAAGTGCCGCATTCCACTACCGGAATCCTTTTCGGCTTTCATCGTTCCAGGTAGGCACCCCCCATTCTCCCACCTCACCCACTCATTCCCGCGGGGAAAAACAGATCCTCTTGGTATTTTGGAAGAAGGCCAAGTATATTATCGATCGTCACAACCGTTCAAAGACCCGAAAACCGAGAGGCTTTTCGATACTATTACAGGGAACATTCTGGTAGGATATCTCCGCCTTTTGATTCCAAGTTGAATTCAAATCCGTCCCCCTTCATAGCTCGGCCGGTATGTTCATAGTCTAAATTCGGTGCCACCGCTTATGTGATGTAGATATCCTATTCGTCTTCCCTCGGACATGCAAAAGGTGGTGGTTTGCTGTCGCTATTGAGCCAAAGTCAAGCTGATGTGGCCGATATGTATAGGTTGTCGCCGTTGATATCCCGGAACTACGGGATTGGACAGATGTTCTCATTGTATCAACGCAAGGCTCACGAAGTTTAGCAAGTTTGCTGAGTGGTGGAGGTCAGTTTGAGATTCACGCCTAGCCCGACGTTCTAACACGACCTATAGATGTCGACGGAGGTGCGTCGAACCCTGACCATTGAAACCTGTGCCAACGGCATTTTTTCGTTCACCTAAAGATGCTCCCTTCGGCATAATGCATCCCGAGATTGTAGAGCCGTTCCAGAATCAGGAATTCACTGATATGCCCCCCAAATTCTTCGAGGAGAATTTCCAGGATACAAGGGACATTGAGAAGGTTCCGGCTTTCTTGAAGCGTATTTCGGGCTCCCCCCAAAACAAATTGCAAAAGAATTTCAGTATGCGGTCCTATTTGGCCTGGACGATGCGCAAGTTGGTTTATATTCAAACTTCCATGATTATTCCGTATGGAAGTATGGGTATTCCGATCCGAGATCGATCCGCCTGGCATACATGTATGTGACCCTGTTGGATTGTTCAAGATTCTTGACACCATGAAAATAGGTTTGCGACGCTTCTTGATTCGAGTAAGAGCGGACACCGCCTCAAGGATGGAATCTTTGAAAAGGACAGAAAGAAATTTGGTGATCAGATCCCAGAGCCTCAATCGTCCCAAACATCCACAATAGGACGCTCTGACGCACAATCCGGATATATTCTACATAGGCTTTCAGAGGCAGCCCAGAAGCGCGGAAAAGCTCATCTGAATGCTTACGCCAGTCTCTTTAGCCCCAAGAAGACCGTGGACCCTCATCTGGCCGCACCGTACGAGCTAGCAACGGCGTACGCAACGAAATGCTGGGACTCTCATAAATTCAAGTTGCCTTGCGAGGAAATGACCATTTTACGCCGACGCGTTCGCACCCTTCAGGAGCAATGGGCGGCCGCCTGTGCCAAGTCGCGGCCCTCCGCGACGAAGAAACAGAGTTCCTCTAAAGCCAACCACACCGCGATGGTTGCAGCCACTCGGGCCTTCCACGAACCCCTCCCAGAGGTATCTACCATTCCCAACGTCAAAGAAATCCTGGCTTCCTTCGCATTCGTCGAGTCGGAGTCGTTTGCGTTCGAGGTAGCATTCCAGGATCTTTGCATCCTCAAGGCCCGCTCTTCCTCAGGTGGTATCGCTCCCTTAACTCGACAATTTGATGAATGCAGGACCATACCAACGTCGTATCTTCGAGCAATCGCACGACACAATGAAGACCAAGCGTAACACTTCGACCCCCGCGTGGGTCATACTACTCCTATATCAAGTTCATGATTTCAAGTTCAAATTTATTCCGGGCTTTTCGTGCACTTTTTATATCGATTCCAGCTGCCAGGCAACCAGTGTAATGATAATAATAGTATACTAGTCTAATGTGAAGGTCAGAGATCGAGTTAAATATTACGCGTTCTTGTAATTGTCCATAATAGCTAAACTATGTACCCTGTATATACTATAGATTCGAATTTGATGGTTAATATAGTGAATGTAGCAGCGTCTATACTTGAGCTTAAGGCGCGGGAGCTTGCGTTCCAAATTGGGATTTAAACGTCTCACAGCAACTTGAAGAGCGGTCACTACGTAGTACACTCATTTGCACATTGTTTGATTTTCCTCTGTCTAGGGTGATCAGCCCACTGCCATCGAAACGTTGAAAACGCAACCGACCTCCGGTGCTAAACGGTTGCTCATAAAATTGACGGACATGTCACATCATTGAACCCCCTCTTTGGCTTCTGTTCCTTCGGACTTGGGCTCTTGTCCATCCGAACTGCGAGCAACAAGCCTGTTCATCTGTTCATCATTCATGGATTGCCTCTGATCATCAGGAATCAAAAACCAGGGCCTCGCCCCAGAAACACCCGAGAACGTTGCACTCCACCTGCGGCAGAACGTGATAGACATGCTCGTTGGGATACACTTATCAGATGAATTCCAGGTTTTGAAGGGGTGCCTGGAGCTGAAGCGCCATCCCTACTTTGTTTAATTTGTCGCCTACTCATGGTATGTTTTTCTCCATCCCGCCTTAGCGCCTGAGATTGTTATTCGAGAGTAATGTGGTCAAACGGGAGACATTTAACAATATTTTCCGATATTATGCCGTTCCCTCATATTCTAAACCGATCCCCCACCAACTTCAAACGCGCGCTTCGAGCTCGGTCCCTCCTGATATCTCCCCAAGACTCGGAAACGGGTAACCACAGATACAACCCAGGCCTTGAGAGGATACTGTGGATGTGTACCGCCTGGTTTATTGCCAGAAAATCGGGGCGACGTTACTATCTTGGACTTCTGCGAGTGCAGTTGAGTATAAGGATCACCAACGGCAACCATCACGATTGAATTGCAAGTCATTGACATCTTCCCATCATGCATCAATCGCTATCCAGATTTCTAACCATAATGTTTAAGCAGGTAAGCAGATTCTAAAATTAACCAAGGCCCAAATCAGTCCAACCTTTCCCAAGGCATGCCAGTTCATACCAGATTTCGCAATACTACTACTACTACGAACGGAACAACGTTAAAAAAAACGAACTCAGTTGCAGATTCATAATCGTGATCACCAGGATCAGTCAACCTGCCCTCAGATTCAGAGGCAACGAAAAGCTGTCCGACTTGTCGTCTAGTTTGGTTGTCGATAACAATACATCCCTTGCAAACCGCCATCCCAATGGAAGCTCAAATTCAAATTCCCGGTCCTATACCGCCAGCAGCTTTATCTCACCATGCTTGCGAACAGTGGAGCTCCTTTCAAGTCCGAGATCACTTGGTAACCATACGCCATGATATTGGTATATTTGATATTGCAGTACATCACTATTGAGACGTGATAAACAGATGTTGTAAGAAGCAGCTTCCATACTTCATGTCCCCTCGATGTTCCTATTTAACGGACTCCACCACCCGCCCCCGGATTTCTCCATCGACGCCGGCAGTCGTCCGTCCACCTTTCAGCACCCAAGCCATTGCGGGTGCCATATATACCAATGGCTGCGCCAGGATACAAGCTCAGCCCCGCCGCCATAATCAGCTTAGAAGGGGTTGCATTTGCTAAAATTGTAATCATTGGATTTTTTTGCCTCACGGGTCTGTCACCACAACCTCAACTCTAGAATCCCAACTCACTACACGCACAGTATATGAATACCTCATTACGCTTGATCAAGAGATTGAATACTTCTGGACTGGTGCCTGGACATCCTCCCGGGTTCTATTCTTCCTCGTACGCTGTCCTCTCGGCCTCGGTTCATTGACTGTTGACCATATACTAAATAGAACCGGTATCTGTCGCCAATTATTAGCATGTAAGTCCTTCTCCGTGCCTCCATAGATCTGTTTGACGCGTTAGCGGTTAGTGTTACACTCATGTGTGCGTTCCTCTTTCGTCTGTCCATGATCTTGAAAACTCACCTGGATCAAGGTTATACTCCCTTGAACCCCTCGATGCAGGTGAGTGCGACACCCCGCTTGCTGGCCGTCTCACCTATTCCTCATTGCAGCTGTGAGCTATATCAACCTTCTCCACACCACTACCCACCTCAACTCCCTTCCCGTACAGCTGTTCCAATACAGTTCAGGCTGCATTTTTATTCAATATTGTTGGGATCTGCATTATTCAAGGTACAATTACCAAATCATGATGATTATTTTGACCAAGCTGAGCCCATAGGGATACACGCCATCCGAGTCTGGCACATTTTCTGTGATAGTAGGCGCGTCCGAACCCTCATTCTCGGGAGTTTCGTGGCCTCCATCACCACATCGTTGTACTTTATCTATATATCAGCATGTGAGATCCGCATCTTCCGGCCCTTTCCTCACCAGATTGGATGTTTATTTCCAATACCTAAACGCATATGGCATAACTTTTTGCCGTCATTGGCTTTTCATGTGAGTGAACACTACTTCAGGATGATAAATGCTCAGTGAGACTTAGACATTCTTGTATATTCTAACTGCATACCGTGCATTGAGGAATCGCCGTGTGTTCAAACACGCACCCATTATGAAGCGCCTTGTCAGAGAGTGCGCTTTACTTGTATTCAAAGATTTAGATCTATAGCTGAAACGTTTACAAGCGGCGGTCTGTTTTACATCGTAATCCTCAGTAAGGACCCTTAATCGAAGAAAAGATAGCGTCATAATATTTTCAATTCCTTAGTCTCCGTCGGTTTCGTCACCTTTGGTTCATTTCTGCATGATACAAGGGTGATGCTCCAATGATTATAAGAATATCACTTCCACTAACTATGAAGTATGTAGATCCGTATACCAGCAGCACTCTCGAAGTATTCCTGACACACCTTCTAACTGATCCCTAAGCTGACCCGACTTAGCTTCCTCCTGGCCAGCACCTCCATCGCCACGTCCCGCTTGCTCTTCAGCATCCACTCTCTAGCAGCACACATTGGCTCAGATTCCGCATGGCTGTTGAACAATGCTGAGTTGAGCCGCGTGGGATGGAAACAGGGCGCACACGAAGGGGAGATCATCATCGAACGCTGTTCGGCATATGACGATGACGACGAGGAATCGGCCAAGAGCGTCCACCCCGTCAAAATATCACGGGTGGGCGTTTTCGAATGATGACGAAGTAAGTCCGAGTCGATTCTCGGCCAGCACGCAGACCTCTTTACAAAGTTGGATGAATTTGTGTGATCCGTGTTGGCGATTGCTTTACACTCTTTCGCTATGATTTCCAAATATATGTACTTACGCTTTTAACACTGTCATCCCACTATATTTAGAACGGTGAATGGTATTATTCGAGGCCATGGTATATCCGGGGGAGAGAATCCCTCATATAAACAAGGTTAAGGGAAGAAATCCCGCAAACAAGGCAAGTTGCATACCTAGTGTTCTCGTGGCCATCCGTCAATAATGTCTCAGTTCAACACTCAACGCTCAAAGCCTAGCCGTGCCTTTATCACTGTTAAATAATCCAGTTGCACGTCCGCACTCATGATCATTACAAGACCATCAGTCAACTTCGCCTTTGCGAACCGCTATTCCAACGGAGGCCCAAATTCAAATTCAAACCCGATTCTATATCATCATGTTTGTGGGCAGTGGAACTTCCCCCGAGCCCGAGATCACCTGGTAACCACATATTATTAGTATGATATTAGCATGCATAGCATGTGTTGCCACATTTGACATCGCGGTTGCATCATCGCTGAGATGGTGATCAGATGTTGTAGTAAGAAGCAGCTTCCACACCCCATGTCCCCGTGATGCTCCTATTTAACAGATCCAACTCGCCCCGGGGTTCCTTCATCGACGCTGAGCAGTCGTCCATCCACTTTTAGGCGCTCAAGCCGCTGCGGATTCCGTACACACTAATGGCTGCGCCAGGATTCGGACAAGCGTTCAGCCCCGCTGAAATTAGTGCCGGCCTCGAGGGAGTTAAATCTGCTAAATTTGTAACCATTGCATTCTTCTCCCTCACGAGTCCGCCACCACAATCTCAACTCTAAAACCCCAACTCACCATTCGCACAGTATATGAATACCTCATTACGCTTGATCAAGAGATTGAATACTTCTGGGCTGGTGCTTGGACATCTTCCCGGGTTCTATTCTTCCTCGTGTGTTGTCCTCTCGGCCTCAGTTTCCTGACCACTAACTATACACTGAACAGAATCGGTATCTATCGCCGGTCACTAACATGTAAGTTCTTCTCCATACCCCAACATATTTGTTTGACACATTAGCGGTTAGCGTTATCATCATGTGTGCGTTCCTCTTTTGTCTGTTCGTGACCAAAAACCTTGAAAACCCACCTGAATCAAGGTTTTTTCCTCCGCACTCCTCGATGCAGGTGAGTGTGACACCCCGCCGGCTGACCATCTCACCTACTCCTCATTGTAGCTGTGAGCTACATCAGTCTTCTCCACACTACTACCCACCCCAACTCCCTTCTCGCACAGCTGTGGAGATACACTTCAAGGTGCATTCTTATTAGATATTGTTGGGGTCACTATTATTCAAGGTACACCTATTGCAAATCGTGATCGTTATCTTGACCAAATCCGAGCTATAGGAATACACGTCATCCGGGTCTGGTACATTTTCTGTGACAGTAAACGCGTCCGGGTCCTCATTCTTGGGAGTTTCATGGCCTCCTTCATTACATCGTTGTACTTTATCCTTGCATCAGCATCAGATGCCCGCATCGTCCCATTCTTCCAGATGGGATGTTTCACCCAGGGAATTAAACAATTCTGGCGCATCTTTTTGCCGTCATTGGTTCTCCACGTGAGTGAGCACCACTTCAGCATAGCAAATGCTCAATGGCACTTAGACATTCTTGTATATCTTAACTGTATATCGTGCATTGAGGAATCGTCGCGCATTCAAGCGCGCACCTATTATGAAGCGTCTTGTCAGAGAGTGTGTTCTACTTGTATTCAAAGACTCATAGCTGAAACGTTCACAAGCGGCGGTCTATTTTACTTCGTAATCTTCAGTAAGGATCCCCTCATCGAAGGATAACGTCATAATACCTCCAATTTTCTAGTCTCCGTCAGTGTTGTCTCCATTGGCTCATTCCTTCGTGACCCAAGGGTGAGGCTCCAATACTTATGAGAATACCCCTTTTGCTGACGATAGCGTAGATCAATACACCAGCAGTGTTCTCGAGGTATTTCTGACGCACCCACCAATTGATCCCCGCTGACCCTGCTTAGTTTCCACTTGGCTAGCACCTCCATCGCCACATCCCGCTTGCTCTTCAGCATCCACTCCCTAGCAGCACACATTGGCTCGGATTCCGCATGGCTGTTGAACAATGCTGAGTTGAGCCGTGTAGGATGGAAACAGGGCGCACACGAAGGCGAGATCATTGTCGAACGCTGTTCGGCATATGACGATGACGACGAGGAATCGGCCAAGAGCGTCCACCCCGTCAAAATATCACGGGTGGGTGTTTTCGAATGATAACAGAGTAAGTCGATTCTCGGCCAGTACTGGACCTCTTTGGGGCGTTGGATAAATTTGTATGATCCGTGTTGACGATTGCTTTACGCTCCTTTGTCTTCTCCAAATGTATGTACCTACACTTTTAACACCGTAGACCGTTGTCATCGTCACCCCACAATATTTAGAATAGTGAATGGTATTATTCGAGGCCATGGCGTATTCGGGGGCTAGAATCCCCTATACAAGCAACGTCGAGGGAAAAAGTCCCACAAACAGGGCCTGGTATTCTCATGACCATCCGTCACCCGTCAATGTTTCAACGTTTAACGTTCAACATTCAACGATGCCTTCGAAACGAAAAACTGCGACCTTCCACTAGCAGTAATTTGTGCATTTCCGACCCGCTAGCATTCCCAATAGGAACACGAGCGCTCAAACTTGAACCCACTGGCAGTCCCGACCCCTACGCTCCCGCTTCACACTATTATTATGCTTGTGAATAGTGAAACTCCCTCCCGGATCAATTGGTAACCATACATACGCCTGGATACTTACCACATTTGACATCACTGAGACAGGTGTGGTAATCGGAAGTACATAGCTTCTATAAACCCATCAATCAAAATTGGGACCAGGGAGTCTTCTGACAGTGAACGAACGTTTGAACAATACAACTACACTACATATCCCTTCGATGCTCCCATTTAACGCGATTTAGACACCATCATTGCCTTTTGGATTTCTTCATCATCGACGCTGAGCAGTCGTCCCGTCCACCTTTAGGCGCCCGAGCCGCCCCAGGTGCCACACACACTAATGGCTGCGCCAACGTTCAGCCCCGCCCAAATTGAAGCCTTCGTTGTTAGCCTTGAAGGAGCTGAACTTGCCAGGATTGTAACTATTCTATTTTTCTGCCTCACGAGTCCGTCGTTATGACCTTACCTCTAAAATTCCAACTCACTACGCTTATAGTATATGAATACCTCATCACGCTTGACCAGGAGATTGAATACTTCTGGGCTGGTGCTTGGACATCTTCTCGGATTCTGTTCTTTCTCGTAAGTTGTCCCTCTGCCCCAATCCCTAACCACTAATCATTGATATGTAGAACCGGTATCTATCACCAATGATTAGCGTGTAAGTTCCAGATCCTCATGTCCCACAGTATTTTTGATACATCAGTGGTTAGCGTTACAATTATGTGTTGGTTCCTCTTTCGTTTATTCGCGTTCAATCTTGAATAACAATCTGGATAAAGGCTTTTCTCCCTCGAATCCCTCGAAACAGGTGAGTATTGATACCCTATTGACTATCCATTTCACTTATTCCTCATCGCAGTTGTGAGTTATATGATCACTCTTCTCCGCACCACCCACCCCAACCCTCCTCATGCAGCTGTACCAAGACCATTCAAGCTGCATTTCTATTAAATATCACAGGGATCTGTATTATTCAAGGTACATCAATTACCAAGTTATAATGGTTTTTTGGCCAAGCTGAGCCCATAGGGATACACGTCGTCCGAGTCTGGTACATTTTCTGCGACAGTCGGCGCATTCGAATCATCATCCTTGGGGGTTTCATGACCTCCGTCATCACATCGTTGTACTTTATCTACATCACAGCACAGGGGGTCGACATCCTCACATACCCTACGACTCTCCACCTTATTGGATGTCATGTCGCAAGACCCCGGCACTTCTGGCGCAGCTTTTTTCCCTCATTGATTCTTCATGTGAGCAAACCCCACTCCAGCTTTGGGATAAATAAGCGCTTAATGGCGCTTAGACATTTCTGTATATCCTAACTGCATACCGTGCATTGAGGAATCGTCGTATATTCAAGCAAGCACCAGTTATGAAGCGCCTTGTCAGAGAGTGCGTTCTACTTGCATCCGAACGCCTAGATTTCTAGCTGAAATTTCACAAGTGGCGGTTTGTTCTATTTTGTGGTCTTTTGTAAGAACTCTTCGCTGGTGGGGGATAAAATCATAACGCCCCTAAATTTAGTCTCCGTTGGTTTTGCTTCTGTTGGCTCGTTCCTTCATGATCCAAGGGTAAGGCCCCAATAATCATGAAAGCATCTCTTCCACTAAATATAACGTAGATCAATATACCAGCAACACTCTCGAGGTAATCATGATACACCCACTAATTGATCCCCCGCTGACTCGATTTAGCTTCCTCTTGGCCAGCACCTCCATCGCTACGTCCCGCCTGCTCTTCAGTATACATTCACTGGCGGCCGCGTCGGCTCGGACTCCGCATGGCTGTTAAACAATGCTGAGCTGAGCCGCGTGGGATGGAAACAGGGCGCACACGAAGGCGAGATCATCATCGAGCGCTTTTCCGCATATGATGATGACGACGAGAATCGGCCAAGAGGTCCGGTCCATCAAAATGTCACGGGTGGGTGTTTTCGAATGGTGACGGGGTAATCGATTCTCGGCCATTTGTACACGAACCTCTTTAGGATATTGGGTAAATTTGTACGATCCCGTGTTGGCGACTGGACAATTCCTTGCCCCTTACGCTCCTTCATCATCTATGATCTCTAAATATACGTACTTACGCTTTAATTTTATGGACCATTATTATCTCATTGTATTCAGAATGGTGACTGGTATTATTTGAGGATATCCAAATACAATAAAATTCCAGAATGTGTGGGTGATGTAATGATTGTGGGTACTATGGGTTGGATTTGTACGGATAGTATGTGAATTACTGTGTCGATAGGTTACTGAATGTGGCCATGAATCCCGGAGTATTTGAAAATAGGATACTTATCGTACACATGTAGGCTGAATAGACGGGTGGGGGGGTAGGATCCAATTCAAAGTCGGCATCATAGTCGTGTTATCATTCCGAGTGCACCAATGAGCGCACCAGCAAATCCCAGGACGACAGTGGGCCATATTTCCTTGGGAATGCTCGCAGTACCTCCATTATAAAAGGGAGTAAAGGAAGCGGCCGTTGGAGCGCTCTTAAAGGCACCTACACCTCCTGTCCCCCCACCGGTCAGGTTGGCACCATTGGGCTTGAAAATAGCGTCAGTCCATATCCACTTCAAATATTGAATAGACACGGCTTACCCCAATTGGCCGCGAATCATCATCAAATGCGCAGACGTTTGACTTGCACAGACACTTTCCAGCGATAGGGTCCCAAAACGGTGTCGAACAATTTGTGGGCACTACAAATGATGAGCATCTGATGGAACCAGCGACACGCAACATGACTCACGTCGGAATCGCGTCTGTCCTTCCTGTTGCGGGGGGTTTGGGTTGTCAATGGTCGGCAAAAATTGGGGACAACCATACTAAAATGGAATGAATTAAGGAGCCGGCGGCAGGGGACATTAAATGGCATGACGTACGCAAGTGAAGAACGGGAAATCAGGAAAGCCGCAGTATGATAGGAGATCCTCTTGGTTCTGTGGTATCCCATTGCATATCCGGGTGGATGGATCAACTTCTGGGGAACTGCACTTCAAGGAGCTGATGGATCCAAGCTGAGACACAGGGACAGGGTGTCGGACCCAATCAAGCACTGTTCATTTGATACAATCCAGACTATGCGGGTGAGCCTCCGAGCGCGGAAGGGGAGAAAACGCACCGTTCTGTTGCTCCTGGGCCCAGTCAAGGAATATGTTTATCATGTCAATGGTGGAATTTTGGGCATTAACACCAGGATATGTACGCTAGAGCCAATCCGCCATAAATAGATGCGTAGTTAATTTTAATCACTGACGAACCGATAGATGAATGGGATGAGTATATAAGCCGATAGGTTGTCGATTGCCGTTATAGTGATCATTGAACGTTTTCATCATGTATTCGAGAGTCGCTGTATCATTCGGTCTGTTTGCGCCGTTGGCGTTGTCTCTTGTTACCATTATTAGCTACCAAACGACACAATCGGAATTTAGAACAACTCACAGCCAGGGATCCATCAAATGTGGCCCGGCGGCACCGGCATTATCGAAGAATGCATACATAGGGATCTCCCAAAGCCCGGGAAGCTTCGGTTCCCCCTGGCACGTCCCTGGGACGGTTAAGCAGTTGTTCGCCATCCCGTTATCCAGGGTGTACGGCCAATAGGCGTCCGTATCCGGGTCCGTGACGGGAACAGCCGCTGTGGCACTCGAATCATACGTGAAACGCGACTTGTACAAAAGTTTCAGCGTGTCGGCCGTGTAGTTGAGGAAGGGGCCCGGAAACCCTTCATCGCAGTCATAGGGATCCCTGCGAGCGCGTTGAGAGCGATAAGATTCCCGTTGATCTCTTCGCGGGGGGCGAGCCGACATGATTCATGCTATTAATGCGCGTGAGGTTAATATGTCACGAACATCAAAAAATGCACGCGTACGTGTGATCCGCATTTCATTTCCAGCGACGTACCAATCTATGTAAATAACACGAAATTAGGTGCGCAGAGGACGATTACGAGGCCACCTACCTGTGACGAGTGTGTAATTTGTGTAGCTGAGGGATGTAAAATAGGTCATCTTGGGCTGGCACCCGTTGGGGTTTTTCCGTTGAGCGAGAAATTGGTTAATTGCATCTAGGGTGTATGACTGAACAGCATCGTCCGCGGTGAATACGATAAATTGTGGCACGTCCTCCTGCGTTGCACAAATGTCAGCAAGATATATGCGGGAATATTGGCGCGTAACGACGAAACGGTCGGGGTAGTTCGAATCAGAATCCTGCTCGGCTGAATATTTGTGAAGCAAGGGGGGTAGTACTCACGGGCTTCAGACCTCCTGGCGGGTTTGTACTCGCGCAATTACAATTCGGTAGTTGGCACCTCGCCGGGTCGCACGAGTATCCAGCAGCCTGGGGGCTGCTGATAGCCCCAGAGATCCCTCCGTCCTGAGCAAAAACCAAGAGCGGTCCGAGGGCGAGCAGCGCGTAGTATGTCAATCCCAGCATCATCCCAGTAGTAGACGGAAGTTGCTCGTTTGGACGAAACGCCAACCGGTGAAGAACCAAGAATGAAGAAAAGAGAAACCGGGGGGCCTTGAAATGTGGGAGAACTAAATTGGAGTCTAAGTAGTGAGGAGGGTTTCATAAATTAATTGCCGACGCATTAGGTCAGCTCATTGAGGCTGGTCTTCTGGCGTCGATTGCATCGCCAAGCCCGAGGCCGACCGACCATTACATGCGTATACGTATGTCAGTAATGGGTCGCGCTGCAGCTGGCGTTTTCGTCTATATCAAATTCCTTGATGCTGGCGAGCCAAAAGACTAAACGGCTATCATTGAATTGATCATCCCTGACAAGCATTGCAATTTCAACTTGCGGTTGAAGATCTTGCTTGTTATTGTATCTCTTCCAGGTCATTGACTTTCGGCAGCCTGATCAGCCACAAAATGCGGATCAAGTGAAATGAAATATTTCAAAGCGTCGGGCGTTTGTGCCCCGCCCACTAAAGACACTGCGATTATTATGTAGGGTAGGAAAGGTGGTATAAATATCATAATGACCTTGTGAAAAGCGTATTGATGATCATAACCCACCCCCAGCCTCCAATGCACAATTCCAATCTAAGCCCCATCCAATTCAGGGAGATGCACCGCCCCCAGCCACGCTAGCACAATCTCTACTCGCGGACCATGCAGGGGGATGTTAATCGGCACCGCTTTCTTCTTGTTCCCGGGCACCGAGACCTTGTCCGCGGCCGCCTTCTCCGCTCTCTCCCGCTGGCGATTCGCAACAGGCGATAGCAGCATGCGTGCATAATCCAATGCCTCTACTGCATTAGCCCGTACGCCACCCGCACTCGGTGGCGGCGTGCCATGATCGGGGCCGTATGACGGCACAGAGGAGACAGAAGCCCACGAGTTACTGCTGAGGCTGTTCATGCGAGGCGTCGAGGATGACGACGACGCCTGCGTGTCGTACCCTTCCCCAGGATAATGGTCGGGAAGAGTGGGTGTGGGCGAGGTACAGCGGGGGGCCTCGATGGCGAGTCGACCCTTGCCGCGTGGAGCGGAAAGCGAGTGAGGTTGAACCCCGTTGCGCCATCCGGCCGCGAGACGTTCTAAGATCTCGATGAACTCGGCCTGTCCCATGGAGCGCGGAGGGAGGAAGACAGGGTACCCCTCTAGCCCGTCAACTAGGGACGCGGTGCGTACAAAGGTGGGAAGGATGGACATGAAGTCCGCGAGCATGAGATAGCAGATGAGCACGCTGAAGTGTGACTCCACAAGGAGGGGATGATATGTCGTGAACATGGACGGAGCGTCCATCCGGGGCGGTGGTGCGCTCGCGTGGTTCCCAGGTCGCATTGATTCAGAAAGGAGGAACGCGTGTTCAGTACGCTGTGCGATATCCCCACCTGAGGTGTTGTTGGCTGATTCAAGCGTATCAAAGTGCGCAAGGAACCGCTCATGGTCGCGCAAGCTTTTCTTCAGCAGGGCAGTTATTTGTTCCCGGAACCTCGTCTCGCCCAACGCCTCCCGATACGCCATGAGCTTTGGCCCATCAGCCTTGCCCAGCGGCCCCTCAGGGTTCCCCATCTCCACTCCGCCGAATTTTCCATTCTCGATGTAGCACAGGCGCAACTCGGCACCGTCCACCGATGGAACCTTGCGAATCCCCTCGAGCTTCAGTACGGATGTTTCAATCATGAACACGGCCTGCTGCAGGTAAGCTGCACCCCTCAGAAACAATAGCTGCGGTTCAATCGGCTCGGGCGCATTTGGTAGGACGGAAGGGTGCAGGACGGGGGGACCACCGTCGGGTGCGTCGCCACCATTCTCCGAACCCATGACACTGGTGCCATCCGGGGGCGCCTGGCCATTGGTATGTTTGTGGGCGTTCGCCTTCCGCTTCTTTCCACCGCGCCCATTGCGTAAATCTCCCTGTCCGTTGGTTCTGTGTGCCATCTTCGCTTTTCGGGCAGCCCTCGCTTCTTTAAGAGCATATGTAAAATCTTTCGTAGCTTGTGGATATTCGTCCCGGAAACAGTGTACAATGCCACGCGTGCGGTAAATTCGAGTCGTTGGGGCTGAGCCGCGATCAGCTCGTCTAATATTTTCGTCGTCGTCGATTCGGCCAATTGCTGGATATCCGTTACTATAGTGTCTATAAAGGAAAGAGACGCAACAAACCGTGAAGGGATCTTTTCATGGAAGAAATGTACATATTTTGCGTCGATATCGTTTGGTTCTGCTCATCCTCGTCAGTAAAACCTCTCAACTCAATCAAGCACCCGCACCGTTCTTTAAAACCCTCTCTGCTACATCATCAAATACACTCCCTCCTTGCATAACCATCACACTCGATGCAATCTCATCCGTCTTGTATGCCTGACAGCCTTCTGTACCGCGAGCGCCCGTAATCGTGCACCATCGTATCCGACATCGCAAACATTCGCCCCCCTCGCCCCGGATTCCGAGCAAGTTGAT
>JADNYI010000765.1:0-14822 GCA_015501065.1 Infundibulicybe gibba
CTACAATATTCGAGACATTGCCGGCATACCACCGCAAACTTCCTCAATGAGGGATGATTATGCCATGTTCCGGCCGCTTTTACTGACAAAACAGAAGCCCTGCTTTTTATAGGCTATCAATCAGACGCTCGAACAGCTCTTCCCAGTTCTTCTACAACACGGGGACAACCTTCTGGTGTATTCCATGGACCAACTCCCAACAGAGGCTCTGACTGGAATCTTGGTCCATTTGCCATACGAATCCCTCCTGCGCGCGATGGGTGTATGTAGACGCTGGAAAGAAGTTATTGGCCGTGACCCAAAGTTGCGCTTATCAATGTTTAAACTTCCAAATGAGCCCATGGCGTGCGAAGGATCAGAAGGGGAGTCCTCAGCTGTGGGGACGGGGGTCACAGTAAGCGCATAAGATTTATAATCCGGATATATCAGAATCTCGGCCTAGCTGCATCCCGCACTCATAAATGGGGTTCGCTACCAACTCGGTGACCCATCCAGCTCTGCCTCCTTCCGTTGTGGCGGGTCTCTTGACAACTATGCTATAATTCACGACTCGGTTTGTATCCCCGCAACAAAGAAGATGACTATCATAGTAGCTAGGAAACCCCAGAACCCGGCGTGGAAGCCTATGCTTTATATTACGGTTGACATCACAAACCCAAAAGGAGTTCGCGTAGGAGATGTGTTTGACGCGATGGCGCGGGCGTATGTGGCATTTGTGATCATACCACCACTCTACATCAGATCGTGACGTAAACTCTACAGATCAGGAGAGAAAGTACACCACGACGTTGTCAACCTCGTGAGTGGATGGTCATTCCGTCACCCGCTGTATCCCGCGACTCTACCACCGCCCCCATTGTCGATCAAAGCAGATATGCTAGGGTCCAAGAGGTACGCACTCCCCCTTGTTCAATTCCGTGCCATCTAATACACATTGCAATTCGCTTAGGCTGTTTGTAGGCCTTGTCGAGGCGGTCTGGAAGAGTACAGGTGTAGAGGCCACGGCGTATACCGTGGCGTGAGCGGGTGATTATTCCATGTATTGTACAATTATAAATATAGGCATGTGTATAGTAGCTTCGTATCGATAGAGATGCCAGAGTACATTATTTAGTCGAACCAGCGAGCAATAGCCTATCCAACGCTACGATATGTACGCCTAAATGAATCCGGATATCCAGCACCACCAATTCACACCCCCAATCTATCGAGTAACACTTGTGGGACGTTGGGGGTAAGGTGGTAAAGGCCCGGAGACAGAGTTCTTTCTTCCACAAATACCCACACGCCTGCAACATCCTTCCAAATTCCATAATCACACTGCAAGTAGACGGACAAGGTGTCCAGGTTTCGAGCCTTCCCGAGCACCTGGGCCGCCAATGCGTCCGCGAGGTCGTCCAGCTCTGTATCATACAGTCTCGGAGAACTGACTATCAGGCTCCGAAGCTGGCTCAGGCTTGAGACAATACTCGATATCCATTCCACCGAAATTGACGTATCCTAAGAAGAACTGTAAATGATTTTTGGCCAATCCTGAGCAAGATAACCTTACCCGGCTGTAATTGTCGATAACCGTGAGTTCTTTGAGACCAGATAGAAGATCCAGACTTTTTTTGGTCTGTGGAGCGCGCAGGGCTGCCGCTCCGATGGTTAGGCTTTCTATCTGTGAACCTGATGCGGCCAAGAACTCAAACTCCACCGCCTCGCCGGCCCAATGGTGGATATTGACCGTATCCACGGGGCGGTCTGGTACGAGCCGGTGAAGCCACGCGGGTGGTGCAGAGACACTCGTCAGCTTGGGCAAGTCACCGGGACGCAGCTTGAAATCTCCCCCCTTGGAATTCCCGTCTATATTTGTTGCGGTACTACACGAGCAATAGAATGTATGCAAGTCAATCGAACATTGCTTGAACGACCACTGGTCCGCGGTGCTATCCTGTATCGTAAGGGAAGAGAGATTGGAGAGTTTCGGCAAGAGTGTCATGAAGAAGACCCAGTGGTGGGGGAGTGTGTTCATTCTGTGGAGATTATAGAATTTGATGTGGTGCACCCGCTGTGCCAGCTCGGGTGACCACCAGATGGTGGAGCAGAATTTCCTGAGATCAACGGGGCCCACAATACGGTGATATATCAGGTCTTGAGCACATTCATAAAACAATCGATTGACACGGCAGATCCGGGGGAGCTGCTCTTCGTCCACCAAAGCCAAGATGGCCAGGAGGATGTCAGTATTTAGCAGATGCAGGAATGATTCTCGCGGCGGCTCCGGCGCCGTCGTCGCCGTCCGCAGACTGTTTCTCTGACGAACGGGTATGGTAGGTTTACGTTTGAACATGATGCATAGGCCCGGCTTGAAGCTGATTGTTAATAAAAGTGATACGGGGCCCCGGACCTATTTGTGAAACCACTGCAGTAGTAGGGTAGTCGTGGTAATGGGCTCGCATCATTCGGCCTGCCCGTAGCATCGTGGCCTGGGCGTTTGTTGTAAGCGCTCATAGGTTATGGCTGTGGTGGCAGCTTGGGAAAGGAAACGCCGCTGTGATTAAGCGAGCAAAGGGCGCTGAAAATCTGGTGAGGTTTACAGCGGTTTCAGAAAACCTTGAGACAAACAAAAATTAAAAAATCAGACGCGCGTCCTCGCACCCCGCGCAAACTCGGCGGTGACGTCATCGCCCAACTGCATTCTGCTACGCCTTGTTCATCCGGTTCCACCCGTGCGGTTACCAGATGTCCAACCAAAGGTGTGACGTCATTATGTAGACCTCGCGCGGTTTTGCGCGGTGTGCGCACACTTTTTCAAAATCTTGTTTGTCTCAAGGTTTTCTGAAACCGCTGTAACTTGAAGTGGTTGAAATGATTTGAACTGACTCTTCGAAACTCCACGGAATGCCAACACAGGGTCGCGGCGATGCTGTATACTAAAATAAAATCGACAGTGGTTTTGATGAATGAAACGCTCGACATAAATTTAGACCATTGAAATGGAATTAGTTTTGTGTAAATGGGGGTGGCGAAACATATGTCATTCGGCGGGGGTTTGAAAGGAAATACTTATTGAAATACCTACTAACAAGCACGTCCAACCAGCATACTATATGTCAATGGATACGTATGTAATGCTAAGCAACACTGGCAGATGGCACATGAGAATGATTCCGTGACTAGGGCCCTCGCTCAAAAATACTTGCCCGGGGTCAGCAATGGAGATCAAAATAGCTCGTTTTCTGTGGCCGCCCGGCTGTCGAGACCGTCAGCGGCTCCCAAGCGCCGAGCCGCGGGCTGAGTTCTCACCGCCCCGAGGCAATCGTAAGCGAAAAATAGCCAGGCTGCTCGCAGCTGAAGGCGACAATGACATCGGCTCGTGGGTAGTCTCGAAGAGTACGTATGCTAATTTCGGTCTTGGTTTTGACAAAGACTTGGAGACCACGGTCGGGTGTGGCATAGGCATAGAAAATTTCCGAGGATAAGCCAGTAGAGAATCCATAATTGATTTGCGGTTCCGAGTGACCTGGGGGTGGTGGTTGATGGAGCCTACTTCAACCCATACAGCATAACCAGTGAAAGGCTTGCAATACGTTAAACATATGCGATATGTTACAGTTGATTCTGTGATCCTATGAGAGTATATGATATCTTTCCTTCTCCCAAGCATCCCATTCGAATATTGGGAACGGGTGGGCCTCGGTATTAAAAACCCATTTATCCAACGGGAGTATATCTTCGTCCGTGAATAGCAAATACAAGTATTTCAATCTGCATGGGTGTTAGTGGGCTGAATTGGAGGAGCTAAGAAGCCTACGTTTCTGCCAAGAAATAGCTAGAGGTTGAAACATCGACCAGGTTCGTGAGGAGTAGGCAGGGGAAGGGGAAAGCACTAACCTTGGCATCTCGTCTAGTGGTTGAGGCTCAGACTCGTACACATCATATATACTTGCGTAGCCATATTTTGTCCGTGCGTGCTTTTCGATTGATTGGAAAACGGCCCTACGATCCCTGGGTCAGCACGATTTTGAATAGCAGCCAAAGTTCCACATACCAGCCATATTCGCGCCACCGCTCCTCCCCAGTTGTGCGCCAGAGTATATAGAAGCTCTCTACAGTCTGCGTACCTAATTAATCAATGGAATATGAGATAAAGTAGAAACACACCTCTGGTCGAAGAAGGTAAGCGGCTTTCCTCCGAGAATAGTTTTGTAGATTGGGGGTGGGTTCGCGGGGGGTGTCTTGCAAGCCAGGTACAGGACCGATCCGCCCGCCTGTTTCCCATTCCTCTATCGCATCGGTCCACAACACCGGCGAACCCATCGACATCGACACCTTGTCTGGACCCAATCCAGTTGGTTGGTCATGATACGTCATCCAGCAGGTTTGCGCGATCCCGCGCGCAGCCCATCCGTGCAGCTCCTTGTCCCGGGGCGACAACTCAAGGGTGTGTATACCAAGTGCGAGGAGGCCCGGGAGGAAGCAGGAGAGGTGTTCTAGGTTATGTGTAGGCGAGTCATTGTGGAGGTCCGTGACGTAGAGTAGTTTCCGGTCAGACGTTATGTATAGGAGTTCGTTGATGACGCCGGTCATTGATCGAAGATCTGGTGATACGATCATGAGGTAAAGTTTGGTGAAGGGAGATGAGTTTACATACACAAATCCTTGGTTTTGGGATCAGATTTGCCGCCGAGCAGGTATTGCTTCAGGAGATACTCATGCGCGCTGTCGGCGAAAGCCCCCACGGAAAAATGAGCTGAAAAGATTAAACATTAGGACAAAATAATGCTATCAGTGGACATATCAAACTGTTAAGGGGAGTTCCGAGGGTTTTGTCCCACATGGTAGGAAAAAGTCCTGTGACATTTGCCTCGTACATCTTTTCCATAATATACTGGGTCTGCCAGGATGGTGAGTGGGCAACATACCAATGACGGTAATAACCTAACCTTGTTGTAATATTCCGGTCTACCTGTAAGATGGGCTAAATATTTACTACAAGAAGTCAGGCTAGATGATATATGGTGGTGGCTCAACGTACTATTCCATTTGGTTACTAAGAGCCTCCGCCCACAATACACCATTAGCCCACCCCGCCCTAGTTTTGCCTCTGGAAATTCGGGTAAGAAACGAAGAACGAGCCCATATTCAAACGCACGTTACTGTATTGACTGCGTAATTGGGAAGACCAGAAGGCGTATCAAACGCAGGGAGAAGCATGCGCCCCAGATCGTCCGCCCGTGTTAACAACACCGGCTCCCGAGAGAGGGCGTAAGCTGATAGCAATCCACCAAGGTATCGTATTACGGTTTCGAAGAAGGGCGCGAAGGAGTTCTTGTGACACGTTCATGAATATAATTAGAAATTGAATCGACGTGCGCACCGCTTGCAACTCAAATGTGGTTTGCGCCACAAAGTCAAGTGCCTCGTAGAATTCATCTTTCAGATCCATAATCCACATGGTATCCAACGCGTCGAAAACAGTGACACCCCAGCCATTGAAACTAGGATTGGTATCATATAACGATGGGTAGGATACGTGGTGGTACGACGCACTTGTTTACTTGGCGCCCTGTAACAGGTAGAAGTTCATCATAGGTGTGCGCGTGTCGTTTGTATCCAGCGTAGGCGTGGACAAATCCAGCCTTGACCTGGTCGGCACGGTCGGACCATACCGTTGCTGGTCCTGCGATGGGTGGGGGGTGGTGAGGGTTAACTGGGCCATGGTAGATGGGTTTATGTGTTATGGAAGAGGGAGCATCGTTGAGAAAGGATTCTCCTGTGAGAAATGGCAGAGCAAAGTAGAAGGTGACAACGAGGCCGATGACTACTGGCACCCAACGAAGGAGTGGCCGGCCAAAAAATGACTTTACCAGAAGCGCTGGTCGATCAGATGGTGCCGATGGCCGTTTGAAGTGTACTGGAAGCATGGCCACCGACGAACAAGCTCAAGGCCTTGTTCTGGTGGTGGGGAGAGAGATCAGGAACCGTATTCATTGATCACACCCACTCAAGCTGACAGGGTACAGTTATGGAATGTCTGTTAACCGGAGGAACTTGAAACAGTGCCAAGACATTTGGTGACAAAATTAGCACCGGCCCGCTGCGCTTGTTCCGTTGTGAAATAGCCTACAGATGTACAACTATCTACCTCAATCGCAACTACCATCAGATGGGCCGTCCTTCCACCTTTCATCCGTTCTCGCGCAGTCAAATACGTCTTTGCCGAGTTTGGTGTTAACTTCATTGTGCCGCTCACACAACCATCGGCTCAGCCCCAAGCGTCCACTCACATCTGGTGGATTGTGCTTCATGTCATCGCCGAAATCAGAAGCACAGTGCGTGCAAGGGTAAAGCATTGGGAGAGATCGAATAAGCGAAAGCATATTGGCCCGCTGGGTGGGAGTTGGACGTTCGGGGTAGTACGCCGCCGTTGTATGAAGGAACGTCCACGTTGCGCGACCAAGTTGCTCGACATCAGGTGGGCAATTGGGTGGAGGTGTGTCTGGGCGGGGTGTAGCCGAAGAACCTGCGGCTAATGCAGCCATCATGGCGGCCGTCGAGTTGGTTCTAGCGGACCCATGACCAGCCTTCGAAGGCTCGGTATTCCCAGGTTTCCAATTCCGAAAAGCCGTGCATATTTTACATGGCTTCCCGTCTGGTCCCATGATCATTCCTGGTGGTACTGGCTGCTTTGCCGGGGCAGATTTTGTGGAAACCTCTTCGCTCATGTTTGCTGGCAAGACTGTCCGTCAAAATCTTGCCGAAATAGCCATGCCATGCGACCTTCCCACGATCATTCCACGAGCCTACTTGGAATTAGTAATCGGTTGTTGCGTGTTACCACCGCTGACTGTGGCTTCTTCCAACGTTCGGACATCACAACGATGGTGTTTATTATAAAGTCCCGGCTCTGACACGGGTCCACGGAACTAGGTAATGGCAACCCCCTAGCGCTGGGCGAAACGCGTCGATATATCCTCCCGTCGCCAGGCGGCCACCCTCCGACTCCGGAAAAAGAATGACCCATATCTTTTACTTCCGCAGCATCGCCCTGCCAAAGGCTCGCGAGCGTGTCATTCATTTTGTTTGTGGTATCCATGGCAAGACAAGGGAACATTTAGAATAATACACTGGTGGTTTGGCGGGTAAACTATGTGTGTTTGTAGTTCGTGGTGTTGAATAGATATTTATCTGGAAAATAGGTATAGCCAATTGCCAGCCGAGTGGTAGAAATCTCACCCAAGAGCTCACTCCGAAGGCGTTCCTCTTCGGGGTCTTCAGCCCGGTCATCGCGAAACCATCTTGTAGCCACAAGGTCCGCTAGTCCCGGTGGAGAACGATCCTTCGCTACAAAAACTTTTGCCTCCACCGCAGTGCCCCTCCAAACCGTCTCTTTAAGGTTTATTAAGAAGGTCCTACGTCAGTACGGATGAGGTGGGCTCAAGCGCGCACACAAGTCCAACACCCCACCTATTTTGGAGGTAGGAACTGAATTGTGAAATACAGGGCTGTAGGTGTTTTGTCGTGACCTGCGACTTTCGGGTCACCACGCGAAGTAATGTGCCATGTGGTTTCACATACATCTGAGCCATCGCCTTGAGTATGTCCCCTATACGGACTCCGTTCGGATTCTCGGCCTTGATGTCGATATGACACGGAGGCACGCTGTCCGTCTGGGTGATCAGGATGGTCATACTTTTTGTAGCGGGGATACAGGCCAAATCATAAAGGATTGGATAGTCAGTGAGAGCTCGGCTCCGAGGCAGGAGGGAGGCGGAACTGGCTAGGTCACCAAGTCGATAACGAATTTTATTTATGAGCGCAGGATGAAGCTGGAAATTGGAGATCTAGGAAGCTACCCAAATTGTAGGCTTGTAACGCTTACCATCTCAAGGGAAGGGGCCGAGATGTCTGGGCCGCTGAGCTGGTCGCGGAGTCTGTTTGCAAACCTAGAACAAAATTGTAATGGGGTTCAAGATACCCAAATTCCACACTTACCGCAACATCTTTGCCTGCAACTGGCTCCGTCCCCAGTCCACACAGGGTGCTTGTGTCTGCAGTCTTGAACATCGCAACGCGCAAATTTCGGTCACTGTTAATGACATTCATCCAGCGCCTGCACACACCCATCGCACGTAGGAGGGATCTGTAAGGTAGATGGACCAGAATTCCAGCCAAGGTCTCTGGGGCGAGTTTCTCCATGGAGTGTGTTGAGGTGGACACTGCTTCACACTGCAAAACGATTCAAGTCGTGGGCGCAAGGCTGCAAGCACAGCTTTTGACAGCAGGGCGGCTGGAATGTTCCCAAACCTTCTCCAGTCACTCCGCCACACGCGATAATATCGTGGCAATGTAACATTGAGCGAACACACTCATATCAACGCCTATTAACCCCGGGCTGATGTAGAGTGAGGCAAAAGAATTTATCTGTATAATGCACGGACGCTAGACAACCTTCTCCACACCAGCAGGGAATACATAATTGCCTTGACGGCGCACCTAATTTTAGGTGAATTAACGCCTCCCTAATCACAAGAATTAATAAGAACTCACTTCATCGAATATTTCCATTTCCAACAAGCTTTTATTGTGGCCCCACAAACTGCTTTCCCTTTTCCCATCTCGCACGCATCTGGCTACCTCGTCTGCCTGGAAATGCCATCCGGTACCCACATATTCAAATACCCGCCTTTCTTCCCTCACCTTCGCGCCTTTGTTGTTGAAATACTCGACGTAGAATTCTTGGACAGTATATTGGCGAGTTAATCCTGATGGTTCCATGTTCAAACCGGATGATCACGCCAGGGCTGTAGGGATTGAGGTTGATGCTACACGTGAGCATTGCCTGCGCAGATAACTTGGATCCGCCGAAGGTCAACATGAACGCAGTGTTGGAATCGACGTTTGTGAGCGGTGTCTTCATCATGGACCCGCTGATTTGAGTTGGCCCCTTGAGGTCATTGCTTGGGTGTTCAAAGAGGGTGAGTATAGCCTGGAATAAACTGTAAGCGGAGTGAGGAAAGTTATATCATTGAAGATTTACCCAGAAGAGGGGGTATGGGCCACTGCGTTCGCGTTGTCAAATTAATATCCTCTTCCTCGGACTAAAACACATACACGTCTAACAGTGCGCCGCCGCCGAGGGCAGGGTCCAGGATACGATGCGTTTTAGGAATATCTGTAGTCGACTTGAGTCAGGTGAAGCCACTATCACGTTCGGGGCTAACTGTGCAGGTCGAAGTCTCCTGAAAGATCCGCATGCAACACGACCGGCAGTCCCAATGAGCCTCCGTCAACGATTTTCTTAACTTCTAAGCTGAGAGGCTGGAACCTCGTCCAAACGGCCTCCATAAAGAATACATTATGCTTCTTGGCGGCCGCCAAAAGGGACCGCAATTCTGCGGCATTACAAGTCACGGGCTTTTCGCAGAGTACGTGCTTCCCAGCCTGGATGGCATCCAGTGAATTCTCATAGTGAAGTGTGTGGGGGGTTCCTAGAATATGTTTAGGGATTGTGAGGAATTTGTGGGGTATTGGTGCTCACCAATGTAGACTACATCGACGTCCTAAAAAGCAGAGGTTTTCGTATGCTCAATTGGGGCTGCAGTCTCACTTGCCTTATCTGCGTACACTTCCGCGTATGTCCCATATGCCCTAATCGATGTATCTCCCCCAGCGACGTTGGTGATGAATTCAGTGGCCTTGTCCACGCTGCGCGACCCTACTGCAGCAACTTTATGAACTATATCTGTGACATCACGACTGATCACGAATGTTTCAGAACGCAAGAAAATCTTGGGCCCATTGAAGAACCGTACGTCTTGGGGTCAACTAAGAGGTCCTGCGATACGAGTTCAGTGTGGGAGATATCACCACTGCTGAAATAATTACTTTCACAAATGCCTCAGCAATTTTCCCAGTCGAGATAATTCCCCAACGGAAATGAAAAGGTTGGTTTGCCATAGTTCAGACACGATGATACAATCACGGTGGGAAGGAATCATGGTCCCTCTGGTGGATATGATATAGCCTCGGTGAATTGTCGCTTGCTGTAGCTGCTGATAATAACCGGGCGTGTTCGGGCCGCCGGCACAACATCGTCACTCCCATCCGCCCCCAATTATGGAGTCAAGTATCCCAACGATTACCGCTATTTTGGAGGGACCTTCTGGACCACACTCGCCATTAGCCCAGGCGCTTTCATTGTTATTTGAGCACTCACCAATACTCGCGTCGACCCTCGAACCACGACTTGCACAGGCGTTGCAGGCTGGTCCCCAAATCGAATTTTACACCGAGCTCATCGATAAAGCACTCGCTGATATTTCGACCTGGGATCTGGGATCCCAGGCCAATTTCATCGCGGGGCATCCTCGAATCGGGGAGAGCAAGAACATATCGCGCCTGAGCGCTAACGAACAAGGCGCCACAGCGAATGCCAACGCGACGCCCCCAGACGTGTTAATTCGTCTGGCTCACCTTAATGAATTCTATGAAACACGATACCCCGGACTACGCTATATCACGTTTGTGAACGGGAGAAGTCGAGCTGAGATAGTAAAGGAAATGGAAGCAAAGCTTGGGCTTGACCACAATCAGCTCTCCCCATCAATCGCCGAGCCTCTAGCCTACCAAGGGGAAGAATGGAGATCAGAGCTGGACAGGGCGATCGGAGACATTGGAAAGATAGCAAAGAGCAGACTGAGCGCATTGGGAGTTCAGTGAGGTGCGTTACTGCCATCTAGATACAGCACCAGCCCGGGGGGTAATCAACAAATAACATCTTGCTTTGATTTAGAAGCCTACATTCAGACAGCGGCAGTACAGGTTAAAACAACACAGATCCCTTAAATAATAAGTAAATGTCCAGGAGTCTAAGTTCGGGTTGGGACTGTCCGCGGCGACGCTCGTGCTGCCTTCGCCTGTTGTGCTTTGCGCTAGAAGGTTGTAACGTTGTTATGGTGGATGTCCACAAATTTATGATTTGGTTGGAGGACACACCTGCCGGGCCTTTTTCATCCTGGCTTCCCAATCTGGGAACTTCTCGCACAGCGTCTGCATGAGGTCTTGCGCGATTTCAGACTTTATTCTCTTCTCTTCCGCTTCTGCAATTTGTTTCGCCTCCATGATTCGTTTCTGCTCCGCTATCGCATCGAGTCGTGCTTGATAACGCTCATCCTGTTGCCGAGCCCATTCGTCACGGTCCTTCATACGGCGGACCTGCTCCTCAGACCAATTTGGATGCTCAGTTTTTGGACTCATTCGAAAATCATATGCCTGGATTGGGGAATTCTTGTACAATGTTCTGTAGTGTTGGGCTGAGGAAATACCTTTCGCTTCTGTGAGTCTCCCAGTACCTCAAATGCGGCATGAACCTTGAATGGATGTCGAATCGATACTTCTCGGGTGCAACATTCGATGACCTATATACCTTATGAAATTTGGCTTGAGCTCGTGCTTTCTCTTCTTCACTAGCCCCAGGATCCAGTTTGTCTGGATGGGTTTCCAATGCCTTCTGTTTATACGCTCTGCGAACTAAGGCGCGACTCGATGAGCAGCATATTTGGCGAAGGAAACGGAGGAAATAAACCTTCATCGATCGAGGCAGAGCTCTCGATACCTAATATATGATACAACGAGGGGGAAGCTGAAGTAGATGCCATGATAGTTATCACAAACCGTAAGTCTGGAAGGTCTGGAAATCCTCCAGGAACGGAAACAATTTGGTAAGTTCAACTTCAAAGTCGATCAAGTTCCGAATTGGGATCAGTCCACGTGCCCTTAATCTGTCAGATTAACTTCCTTCAACTTCCAGAATCCAGACCACGATGTTATCCCATCAATTCGTGAGCCGTCTCGTTGAGGGGGTCATACAACTCTGTGTTCTTACTCTTGTCTGGTATGTTTAAAGCCTTCGTCACAAATTATTGTTTCAATCTTGGATGTCTAGTTATGGGTGGTATCTCGCATCATTCGAAATTGGCGGTGGGTTTAGTCCGTTGACTGCGTGTTGGAATTCTAAGACAAGTCACTAGTGAATTGGCTTCTCCGTTATAAATCAAAGTGGCTTTTTGGAGGTATCACTATTTCGTCCGCATCCGTGTAACAGTTCTTAGTATCCTTGCAGGTATCTACCTGATTGCTGTCAACACCACGATGCCGCTCTTGGCCTCTCTTTACATTTCGCTTACGCTTGGGCGAAATACTCACAATGTTTCAAATTGGCTATTACCGGACAAGAATACACTGACGGAACCGTATCAATGTCACAGTATCAACGGCGACTTAGAAACTTGCCACAAGGGTAAATGTAACGGTACTTGGAAACCACCAAGATCACACCATTGCTCCGTTTGTGGTGTTTGCCGCCTGGAGTTTGACCATCATTGTCCTTGGGTACATCCTCAGCATCCAATCTATCTTTTAAAAGGATAAACTTATTAAGCAGGTAGGAAACTGCATTACTGCTTCGAGAATGAAGACCTTTGTGTCTTTGTTGATACTTTCTCCCATAACCTTCTCCATAATCCTGCTCCCCATCATTTCTCCACTAAAGAAGCACATTGTTCTTGCATTCAACACATCCAAGTCTGACCCTTGGGCGGTACGTAATTGGTGGAATTGGTATGGGTCTTGGATATTTTTTGGCGGACCTATTGGTCGCTGGGTATGCGGGACAATGATTGGGTTTTACCAGCTTAAATTCCACCGCGTGGATGAGCGTCCCTTCCCCGGCGATACCATCGAACGACCCCACCTTCGAGTCGTCCTTGCCGTAGCACCTGGCTTGTTACTGTCAATATTTTCTTTGGTACGGAATTGACATTCCGTCTTCCACACGTCCATCACTGACTTTTGGCAGGCCTTGGTGGTTCTTTCTGCACGATATATCCACAGAGGGCTTACCTCTCTAGATGTGATTAAATCACAAAAATCAGGACGTCCGCCCGCATTCATTTGTCTCTCAGGGCTTCCAAATTCCAGTCAACAGACTAGACAACCTTCTCGAAATATAGTTTTGAATCCATATCGGTATACATTTCCAGTTCTTCCCGGGGAGCGTATCTATGATTTGGGCCCTGCTTCCAATTGGCGGGCATTCTTAAACCAATCCCTATATCATCGGGAGCACAATATGTGAGTGGACTATTCCACTTAATCTACCAGAAATTACAATCCCTCAGGGACGTTTATATTTGGCCGAAGCTGAATCCGGTCGTTTTGCGGCGTATGTGGAAATTAGCGTCGACTTCAGGGAGCGTTTCCTAAAAATTCGCTTATCAACGTCATTTCTTGTAGTAAGAAGTGATATAGACCTTTGTTTCCGCAGCCCACCGCAGGCCAATTCTGCGCGCTCTTGCCCTTGAGGCATGATCCCTCCCAGAGTTTCTTACCATTTGACCCAGACCACTGACTGCATGGGACTTCCTTGAAGGTTCCTGTCAATGCATCATGACCCGCAGGAAAAAATGCGGCTGCACCGCCCGTGTCTTCACAGATGTCGATATGGAAGGGCTGATTGAATTTGTTCTTTGGGTCACTCCTAGTTTGTCCGCACCATTCCTATGGTACAGTCGGCAATGTGAGCTGGATTTACTCATTCCGGCTTACCATGTTCACTTCCATTGGGCTAGGATAATGAAAATTTTAGTCGTTGCCCAAGCAAACAGCCACGAATGGGTGGAACATGCCAGAGGTCGGTGACTTTGACCACAATTGATTTGAACGGCCCTTTATAACCTGGCGTATACGGATCGCTTTTTCCCGTGATAGCAAAGCACCGCCCACAGGCATCGCCTGCACCTTGTCCAGTGCGCCATAAGAAAGTGTGTTGATTGCTGCGGTGTATCCGCTTGCGATTTGGCCACACGCTACGGACTAATAGATGTACCCTCAGGATATTGTTAATTCATGGTTGGATTGTTCGTACCTGCTTCGCTGCAGTCGGCATATTTAGTGAATGACGCCGAACCGGTTGCGTGTTGGATGTAACCCCCAGTGGCCCGCTCATCGAGAACGAGCGCACCTATCGCAGTAGCAGTGAAAAGTAGAGAGGAGATGAACACCAATTTCATTTTTATCGTTTTTTCCTTTCTTTGCAAGTCCAGTCCTTTTATATTTTTTGTGTTTCAACTTGAATTTCGACACCGACTTGACAACATGGCCTCGGCGCGTTCGAATGCTAACTGTTCCTGGCGCTTAGTCTCCCGTCAGCGGACCAAAAAAAAAGTAGTAATCGTTATCGTTATTATAACTGGCGTCGTTACCCACAGGAAATTATATGCCATGATATATCACTTCTAATACTTGTGTAGCCAGCAGGGAGACTTAGGGGACTAGCTCATATGTACCTCATGATATATCATTCCCAATATACGGCCAGTACGATCCAGCAACGAGAGAGTGTAGGGTAGTGATTAATGATAGCTCAGCGCTCAGTAATCGAGAGACATAGGAACATCCCCTCTCACACACGGATGTGCGCAGAAATGCCAAGTCACGCTTAGGTCTGGTCAAGGGTAAAAGTGTTTCATAGCATGGGGGGCGCTAATGGAGATTTGCGCAAGCGCATTGCACATTACGAATATACCTACTGAAGCAGAACACCCCAAGTACAGAATTATCACGGAGCAGTTCCTAGAAATCATAAGCACAATTACGCCCGAGCAATGTCTGATTTGATAGAGCAATTCACCTTTATTGCCACAACCACTGCAGGCCAATTTCCTGCTGTCTCGCCGCTCAAACAGGCTCCGGTGAACAATGCTCCGCCGTCCGATCCCGACCACTGGCTACAAGACACCTCCGTGAAGGTGCCTGTCAACGCCCCGTGGCCC
>JADNYI010000766.1:0-14799 GCA_015501065.1 Infundibulicybe gibba
CTAACAAGAGACCCTAATGCGCCTCGACCCACACCGACTGCACACTACCAACATCACCGCGAGAGCCTCCATGAGGCCCGGACACCTTGACAACGTGCCCATTAGGTGACCCGAGCAAGACGCGGACACGCGATCGCGCCGGGTTTGTTGCATATTCTCTTATTTCACTTAGATTACCGGACTCAGGACATGATCGGCGGTCCATCGCATCGTACATAGACCCTTACATACGCCGCGACTTGCCCACAGTATATAGGCCATGTACATACTTCGCTTTCCACAGAGAGAATCTAGCAGAGTTTCCCCCTCAGAGTTCATAGCTCAGTTTCGCAGTCTCAGAGTAGACTATCCACGTTCCCTACAGGAGTCGCACGTCGCACTCCTCCACGTTCATTCGCATTCACGTAGTCGGTCTGGACCAAGTCGCCCGATCGCAGTCAAAGAGTCTTGCGTATTGGTGTACGCCGTTGATAAGCATGGTTTAGGTTTAGCATCGGTTCACATTCATTTCATATCTATTTCGCATACATACAGACCTTCATAGCTAATCTACTTACTTACCTTCGCATCGCGCGACTAATGCGCGACCACTGATCGCTTCGTACGCGTGGAGATCGCGCTTTCGATGCGATTCAGATCGCATCTTTACCATAGTGATCGCATAGTTTCTCCTTATCTTACAGATTATCATACATTACATACATACTACCTCATGCCCGCGTAGCTCCGATTTATATAGAGTCGCATGTAGCTCGCATAATACAACTTCCCCTTCGCATTAGAGCTCTCGAGTCGCGCGTTCATTCCCTTAGCTTGCGAAGATCTCCACAGTTCTTGGAGATTCAGGCCTTCACTGCACTAAAGACACCCGCTCGCAAACTGCGAAGCACTTGGTTTGTTGGTTTGCCCCACAGGCCGCAGTGTCCTATCACCGTCTCGCGTCGCACCGCGCCCGAAGATTTGAGAGCGCGACTCGCGTCGCACTCATTCTACGCTAAGTTCCCAGTTCCCGGACGCCCTCGCGTTCATTCCATTCGTTCATCTCCCCTCTCGCGCGTCGTACGCGTCGAGGTCGCATCCAAAGCGGGTCCCCTCGCAGTCTTTGAGAACTCTTCTAGAGTCCTTAGGAGGCTTTGTTTGTTGTTAATCTAAAACACTCGCTCACTCAACATCTTATCTAGGTGTTGTTTACTTAGTTGGTTTTTGTGGTTTGTTTTGGCCACAAGCCTCTTTGCATATCAGCGGTGTCGCTTGATAATGGCCACAAATTAACCATGGACCCTCACCGTATACCCCATTTGCCTTGCGACCTTGCTACATACGTCAATTGACGCGGCAAGCGAAGCCACGAGGGTGTAGAGGGTGGATGAGGTAGCCCAGTTAACATGCGCACGAGTATGGGCTTAGGCGAACACCCACTGGCCAGCACAAATAACCTGAGTGTGCATGAACGAGAAAAAAGCGAGTGAAGCAAGCTTTTTTTGAGTGATGAGTAGCAATGAAGAATCCAGTACAAAGGACTAGGATGGGGATCTCTCCCTATCAAACCTTTCGCTATTTAAGCTCTTCAGGTCCTTGTTTGTACATGGATGCATAGATCCTATGAGTAAGTGATATTATGGATGATGGATGCATAGATCCTATGAGTAAGTGATATTACGGATGATTACTCACTATTCTCCACGATGAAACGGCTGGGTGCGCACCTGACAGATCATCAGACCAGTACCGTGCGGTGTAGCGAGCTAATGTTAGCTGTTGGGCACCTGTGCCCAACTCATATGACCCTAGGACGGAGCACCATTGGTCAATCCTTTGCCAAGCGTGCTTGCGCGCACCTAACCCGGACAACCGTCCAAACTCCAAGTTGACGTTGCCCAAATGGGGAACGCAGCTCAGGGCCAGCACGGCCCACTAGTACGGGCCGACTTGTGACGTCGTTGGGAGACACATGTGTATTATGACATAGGGTTATGGGGGGTGGTAGGGATCAGTAGGGTTTGAACTTAGGGTGTGGCAATCCCTAGGAGGTAGGGTGTAAGGTAGGATGTGGGATCCTTGGGAGGTAGGGTGTGAGGTAGGATGTGGGATCCTTGGGAGGTAGGGTGTGAGGTAGGATGTGGGATCCCTGGGAGGTAGGGTGTAAGGCAGGATGTAGAACCTCTAGGAGGTAAGGCATGGGAATAGGAGGATCCAAGCATGCAGGACATGAGGGAGGACATGAAATGGGAGACTCCAGGGGTGGCATGTGAGCAGTCCTATATAGAATGAGGCTGAGTACTAAATATGGAAAGGGATGACTCCTCAGGAAGAAATGTGGGTCCTCAGGATCAGTTGGATAGAAGGTGCAAGACAATGCACCTACTTTGCTCAGGGATTGTGCATGTACCTGGGCATCCACTGATGTATGAAGAGTGCCCCATCCAAATCCATCTGAGTCTCTAAGACCCCTTTGGTGTACTTGTGATTTGATAGCATGATATGCATGTGTAAGTTGCATCCCTACACTGTATACAAGCCGTAATTTACAGCTTTCAATGGTGTATGGGCCACTGCATACTATGCCATTCAGGTGTGTCCAGGAGGCCTTGACGGCATGGTATGGAGGCCATGTTACAGCACCCATGAACCACCCATGAACCGTGTTATATGGTGCACACAAGTTATGCAATATAAGCATGCACTCACCCCTGGTGGCTATAGAGACACATGTAGGTGTCTCCACCTCACACCCCCCAAGCCCCTGCATGCCAACCACCGCATCAATCGACGTGCATGGTGGTGTTGAGGCAAAATGGGGGCATTGAGGTGGGCAGATTCCTCTACCACCCGCATGGGTTTCTGGGACCTGCAAACTTACCCATGCCAACCCTTATCCTTACCCACCAAAACCCATGCCCACACCTGGGGGCAGGGGTTTTGATGGGTGGGGGTACTAACGGGTGGCAATTTTTACCTGCGGGTTACCTGTACTCATCACTACTGGTGGTGCTGCGTAGACTTGTTTTAAAGAAGGCTCACTTACTGTGATTTTGCAGGACAGGTAGAACAAGGTCAAGCTGAGGCAGGCACTTGCACGCCGTAGATGCCGGCTGTCAAGCAGGGCACCCATTCGGCGTATTTTGTGGATGAAGGCAGAGGTGGAGGGGGATGGGCACACTGGTTTTGTAGTGATGCGCACAGCCCGGCTCGGCCCAAAAGCCCCAGCTTTGGCCCGGCTCACCACGGCCAGGGCTTGTGGCAATGCCAAGCCGGGCCTCAACCCAACGGCTAGGCTCGGCTCTGGCTCAGCTTGGCCCAAGCCGGGGCTTGCTGCGCCAAACATGTAACATGTCCGCGACGGTTGGTCTATGACTCAACGCTCCCCGCCAGACAACTGGACAATGACACAGTGCACGAAAACATCAATGGTGATATCAACAGACGATTTCGGGCCTACACTGGACCCACCACATGTCCAAGATTCTTGTGCTTTTGAGTGCGACTGAAAGGTTCTGCTAGGTTTGAAGTCCTCTTCTCCTCATTTGTGATTGCGAACTCACCCGCACCTGTGCTGTAAACCACACCTGGGTTCTGACTCACGCCTGAACCTCAAACAAAACCGTAACGGATGCCAGCAATGGATGCCAGCACTACGCACTCTGCGCCTGCAAGCACACATCAGGAAAACCTCCATTTAATAATTATGTAGAATTTATTATAATGGGTGACAATCACATCTAAACCATGACAAACTACAACTAATGGCCTCTAATGACCGAATAATCTAAAAATGACTAATCACTGGCTTAGAAGATTATAATTTCCGAAAATTAGAACTTTTAACTTGATTATTAGTTCGAAATTTCTACAAGGATAATTCGTTGAGTGTACTTTTAAATGGTGATTTACTAGATACATGTGGGCATGCATCATGTGTAGAAGGTCAGCATGAGCTCTGGATTTTGTTACTTCGGCTTGTTGGCTACTATAGTGCTCGAACCGCGAGTCTGAACCTTGACAGGGCCATCCGAGTTTGTGCGTCTGCGTGATGCTCGCCGGATGCGTGCGGCTGCGAGTGGTCGGTCGGGGTGGGGGACTACGTACCTGTTCCGCGGCTTTGTAGCCAGAGGCTCGCGAAGGTGGTGAAGCTGCAAAGGATACAGGTATATTGCTACAATCGGTTAGTCTTGAAGATAGTAGCGGTTGGACGAATAGTATGATATATGATATGAATCATTAGAGAATCCTCCGTGGTACTGCTATGAACAGAGGGCTGCTAGTAGTCGGGGCGATCACGTGTTTCTTAGTTTATTTCTGAGCGTGAACATGCCCTGAGCGACGATACTCTAAGACTTGTTGGAATATGTGTCGCCGCGCGTGATATCGTCCATTAGTCGCAAAATTTCGAGAAAATCCCCCACGGTGCTGCTGTCAACGGAGTGCTCCTAGTCAAGGTAATTGCACATTTCTCGTTTATCCCTCTAGGCACAAACATACCCTAGGCGACGATATGTGGGAATGCGTGTCGTCGCGCATCGCCCTGGCAGTGATTGTGAGTGCGGGAGTAAGCAACGAGTACCTCAAGGACTCACAGGCAGCGGGAAATCAAGTCTTAGGAATTTGCAAGAGAGTCAAGGGCGCGAAGTGGCCGACGCGCGGGGTTTCGTTTCGGCGAGGGCGTATTTAGAGAATGTCGCCCAGCATTGGATAGGAATAAGGATGGTCCTTTGAACGCGCTACTGCAAAGGCACAATCCCCTTTGGTTCACCTGATCGCGCTCGTGGGTATCACCACTAAATAGCTATAGTCAGTGGACGCATATTGTAAGTGTTAGGGAAGGGGAATGCACCAGATTACCGTTGATATGCACGGCGTACCATTAGCGCTCCCGCGCTTCGCCCAGCGCTCGACTCACCGCGCGGCATCCGCGCGCTAGTGTCATCGTACGCGTGAGATCGCGCGCACATTCCGAGTTGATCCGTAGCTTACGCGTCAGTATCGTGCAGTACTCACCGCACACAACTCGTTTTACATACAGTCTACATATCCTCGTGTATGTGTCGTATATAGTTTCGTGACACACAATAGTTATAGTTTCGTTTGGCTTGATTGTGCTAGCGTTTTAGCTGTGATGGTTGGAATGTACGAGATTTGTTTTTTTGTATTTGCCTCAGCAGCATTGCTCATCCGTCCCCAACCCGTGTTTTAGCATAAAGTTGGTGGTAAGCGCATCACTATGGTAATGTGTCATTTGGTTATGCCGATCCAAATGGTGAGAAGGACGAGAGTGAGGCCGAGCATTCTGCGAGGGGACAAAATGGATGTGAACAGCTGGTAATCGATGTCTCAAAGGACCTTTGTTGGGTCCACCGCGTGAAAGATAGTCCTGACGCTGGATAGCACACCGTCCTTGCGTGGCAGGAGACCATGTTGAATGAAGGAAATAGATAGTCATGATATTCTTTGGTGCTACTATGGCGCAGCCGAATGATGGGGGTGAAACGATGTGTTACGTGTTGGGTCCTGGGCTTGGATTTGGTTCGCGTTGGGTGGGATGCGACATTTGGGGGATAAGTTGATGCGGTGGACGATTCGCGAGTCAATCCCGTATCTCTCCGGCCTGTCTCTTCTCGTAATAACAGATCCCGTATGTAGAGACCGGGATGCTCACCAGGTATGCCACTACCGTTTCTACCTCCTTGCTAAGTTCGAACCTGCGGATGGGCGGTACTTGAAGCGTCCAGCAGGACACATCGGTATGAGCATGGCGCGCGTTGGAAGGTAGCGGATGTGATGTCGGGGATGGAGGTGATCTACTCCCGCGTGATAGTAGAAAGCGGGCCAGGGGCCAAGTTGTGGCGCGCAGGGCCGGGATACGGTAATGATTCGATGTGAAAGGCATCGGGCGGGACAAGGAGCGGTTCGATCCGGGCTACGCCAATGGATTGTTATGATTGCGACGCGTGATAGGGAGCTGTGTTGTGAAGGAGAACACTATTAATAGTCTATTGCGAGCATACGAGGCGTTATGACGTAGCTGTAGGCAGTACCGCCTCCAAACGGTATGCACGTTTACTCGAGCGCGAGGCGTCTGAGGAGACCAGCGCCTCATGGAACCAGCAATCCATAGAGATTCTTTTGTGCAACTTGAAGTGACAAAAGCGACTCTTGCATGTTGATGCTACGCGAGAGAGCCCGAGGTTTCTGACCAAATATGAATGAAGGGTTTAGAGTCGGATTCGCGATTCTCAATTTGTTGCTCGTTTGTTTTGCTTCTGAGGTAATCACGCATCGTCGCATTCAATACACAATCAGTCACATACCTCCGACCCAATACACGACACCACCGACACGATCCTTCCTCCGACACCTCATAACTGATACGAATATGACTATCGTCTTTTGCCTTCGCTCATACAGGCCAAACGAGGAAAGCTGCGATATAATACGACAACAGATCTTTCGCGTGGTCGATGCTGAGAGGCGGCGTGGTATGAGAAGGGTTCAATGGATTATAATGTGAGCCCACCGCTACATGTACTTGCTTCAGGTCTTCTAATCATTGTGGTCGCGCGAAGGGGCCCTCTTCACACCTCCCCATCCGAATCCCGCCTACATTGGACAGCTCGAGGCGTGACCAACAACGGGTCGGTCGTCGCGACAGCTCATCTCTACCCACGAGCGCGAGGTGTGGTTTATGGGAATGGCGGGCACTGGCAGAGGTGCGGAAGGCGGTTAGATGTTAGGCAGCGCGGAAGACCGCTATAAAACGCGGACAATCTCTTGAGGATCAATGTATATTAGTTTTGCTATGCTTGGGGATTCATCATTTGTATATTACGGCTCGTCACCCTCCAAACTGCAGTGATCGCGTGCGTGTGGACTAAATTTGGCATCCCTAGTTGCTAAACTGCAGCGATCGCGTGTGTGTGGGCTAAATTTGGCATCCATAGTTGCTAAACTGGAGCAATCACGTGCGTGTGGACTAAATTTGGCATCCCCAGTTGGTGATCAATTAATGAAACCAGCGCTGGTATTCCGGTGGACGGCCCGCACATCCGGGAGAAGCCTCCACCCACCAATTGAGCTGTTCGAATACCCTCGTTAGATCCCTCCTCGGTTGGTTGAGAGGCTGGGATGCTTATTGACTTGGAAGCAGAAAGTAAATTTGATTGGAACACAGCGCGAATGCCTATTGAAGACGGACGAATCCATAACGATCTGTCTGGGAATTGAGAAAAAATCTGCTGCAGGTGTCAAGAACATTATGCGATGCCCACCCATGCGGAACCTGTTCGGGGAAGTGGGGGAAAAGATGCGCGCTTTGTTGAATACTAAGGAGCGGCACCACGCTAACGAGCCGCTCTCCGTCAGAGCTATAGGCGCGTTTGAGTTGGTACAACCCGTGATCGGGTTCGGGGGCTTGGCGAAAGGGAGTGAACCATTCGATATACGCGAGATATCTTGGCGGTTTGAGACCGTGAAAGAGGCCCAGGATGGAGCGTTCTGGGATGGAGAATATTACACGGACCCGGCCAACGCGATAATCTAGAAGTAGCCTGGTCAGTTTGAAATGGCTTGGGGTATGAAAACATTGACCTTTGAGGTTGTCACCGGTCGTAGTTGTATCCGAGTCCCTGATTAGGGCGGTATCAAAGCGAGCTGGAATGACCTCCTTGCCTCATTTCGGGTTTCCCCTAGCAGGTTTAGCATGAATAGAATCGAGAGTGGTATTTTCATAGTCCACTTGAGCTGGATACTGGGCGATGAACTTAGCGGTGTGGTAGACGGGGACACTGTTGAAGTATATATCCATTTGAGAGGCTTTCTCTTCAATAAGCCGGTTCGTGCGCAGGTCAGGGTGGAGGAGTCTTACGGCAAAGTGAGCGAGCGCAATATTGAAATGCTTAGCACCGTAATCACGAATGAGCCGTGATATAGCAACTGATCGAACTGTCGGATGTTTCGTCATTTTTACTTGACGTTCCAGAGCAACAGCGGGGAGAATGACCTGACGATCGACCAATGTCGACAGAGTCTCTACAGCAAGCTCTTGCCATTGCACGAACTTCTCATGCCAAAGAATTTTTTCTTTTCGCTCGAGCCATATGGTCATCTGCACATATTCATCCTTGTGATTTGTTGCTCGGTAGGCATCTTTCGCAAGATCGATGTGAAGTCGCTCCGTGTATTCCGTATTGTAGTTGTCGGTGGTTCCAAAAAGTTTGATCATGGAGACGTAATGAAGGAATGAGTGCAGCTTAGGAAAATCCATAGAATGTCGGATGTGATAGATCTATATATATTCACGTATGGTAGATCCTCCCAGAACGGATGGACAACCAGCTTTATCCCATTTTGTTTACAAGCACGAGCGAACCCCAATGGGTCATCGTCTACCAATGCGAGCGCCTGGAGAACACCTTCGAGGTTGCGATCATCTAGTGGCGCGGCCGGGTTACCCAAGTCTTTTTTAGTAACCTTGCACTTCGGGCATGAAGTTGACTTGATACCTGTGACTAATAGCTGTTCGGGATAATCCCCGGCGTAAACAGCAAGGATTGGATGATTTCGCCGTATAACCCCATCTCCACTGGCCATGGGTTCGCCATCGATTCCGGCTGGTGTGAGGGGAGCAAGGATACGTCGCATACAGGCGTGAAATAAATTTACAACTGCGCGTCGACGCGCAGGTTCACTTGAGGTAGAGGGCCATCGCAAAGCGTGGCAGATCCGAGTCCCATTTAAGCTTGAAAAAGAATCACAACATTGAATATCAATTATATCATGATAAATAACAAGTTACTAAATACCATATTTTAACTTTCTAGATTAAATTCTATCGGGGAAAGCGTAGGGTGTGATTAATAAGGAGGAGAGGCATGGGGGCATACATGATCAACAAGGCATGAGGTGCAACCTTGCGATGGCGCTAGAGCACCGCATCGTTCATTCATGTTATCGTTTGGTGGTTTGGCTGCTCAGCGCGGGTCAGAAACAATAGGCTTTCGAGTGATAGAAATAGAACTCACATACTTCAAGTGTTGCGACATTGCTGGCAAATTGCATTAAACATAGCCTTGTTGAGGGGTCATTTGGCCATCTGGCTAGAGCACATGAACGGTGTGTTTACAACTATGTTGGTGTGGTCGTATTGATATGCGAGACACACTTTCAAGGCATGTGCAATGCTTAACGGCTCCGGCATGGGGGCCTTGGCAGGAATTTTGTTTCATGAAGAATTTCTGATGATTTTGGTGGACTGATGTAGCGGGCGTGGGTGATGGTCGTGTGCAGTGCTCTTGAATCCACAGCCAGGACCACAGGCATCAAGAGCAGCGGCACATTTCGTGAGGCCAGATATGACATACTTCAAGCAGGCGTTAAGGGGCGGCATTGTGAGGACATGTGCAGATGGGGGGCTGTTGTTGGTTATGTGGCCTGTTAGTAAGATGAGTATGAAACCATATGAAGGAGACTTTGAGCCTCCTGAGGGTGTTTGTGCTTTGAACACATGACTCGGAAAGGCCTCCTTGATGCGGAGGAAGAAACTGAGTTGGTGCTGATGACCCGCCAGAGTAATGTCGACAGGGTAGCGTCCGTCTGATGAGCCAGTTCAGCTCGGCTTGGGGGGCCTGGGCTCGTGAAAATTGGAGCCTGAGCCATGGCGGCGGCTTCAGGCTGGCCAGAGCTCGGTTCACTGTCAGATTAGGGGTCTGCATGGTGTTGCTCGACGATAGCCACAAATTAACCGCGGGTCCCTCATCTATACCTCCCATTTTGCCTCGCGACCTTACAGCACACGTCGATTGACATGGCGAGCAAAGCCGCGAGGGTACAGGGGGTAGATAAGGTAGCCCTGGCTATCTCATTAGTATGCGTGCGAGTATGAACTTACAATAATAAACCTTCATGATACACTCCCTCGTTTGCAAGGGAGGGGCGGCTAGCACAAATGTTACACGCCCTTCGTTAGCACATCATCCACTGCCATTGTTAATGGTGGGCGTCCGCCGGCCAATATCAATAACGCGCATCCGCCATCGGATCATTCATGTGTCGTTTGCCGTTGTTGTTGATGGCTCAAACACTCATGCTCGGGCAAGGGTGAGTCGAAAAGAGAAAGGGTTAATGTGAGTGTGGGCAGCTATGGGCGCAAGCGACTAAGGCTCAGCATGGGTAGATCCGTGGGTGATCCGGATCCGTACTCGTGGGTATTTGGTCACACAAGGTCACTACTCAGATCTGCGGGTAGCTTAGTCAGCAAGTACTTGTACTCACAGGTATTTTTTGGCAAGTACTTACAACTCAGTAAGTACTTGTCACAGATCCTGATTACTCATGGATTACTCATGATTACCCACAGGTCACAGGTCATTTGTCAGCAATTAGTCATCAGGGACAGGTATTTTACAAGTACTTATGGGTATTTACAAGGATTTTGTTGGTTTAAAATGGAATTTGAGCCTGTATGTACTGTGGGAACTATACTTTAAGGGTCCTTGAGGGTCCGGTGTGAGTCACAAGTACCTGTCACAGGTACCTGCAATGTCCAAATGCTTGACTCGGATCTGCAAGTAAATAGATCCATGAGTACAAGTACCTGTTTAGGCCAATACTTGCAAGTATTCCCACGGGTCTACCCGCAGGTACCCACGGGTAACCCGTGCTCATGCTGAGCCTTACAAGCGACGACCCGAGTCTCTCGGTTGCAGGAGAGATGTCATGGCTGTCTGTGTTCGTGGCTGTGATCACAGTGGATTCGGGTGGAATGATGGAACAGGGGCAGTGGTAGAATTTTTTTTGACTTGACGGCCATCATTTGTACACCACCAATCCCGTTTTTGCAGGGGTTCATGGCCAGGATCACCAATGATCCTGACATCATTTACAATGAAAGTGCGCACCACTTCGGTGCACCAGCACTAACTAAACAATGGTGTTGGGATGGGTTTGCATGATGAGGAAGAGGGATACACACCTGGAGAGACCTGTCAGTCATGCTCAAAAGCACGAGAACCCCATTATGGCCGCGCGGCCCGGGACTGTCTATTGATGATAATCGTCGCCGTTGTTTGTGGTCCGTCGTTCATCGTTCATCCTTTTGAGTGAGATGGGCAATGCCTTGAACGTTGAAGATGAAGTCAGCACCTTGTTGATTTTGATAAGCTCGGGGCAACCGGAATGCTGGGAGAAAAAGACTCACTTACCTGAGATTAGAGAGGTGGACCGTTGGGAGGAAATCTGCAACCCAGCAGCGGCTGTCTTCCACTAGCGCATTGCTCCATCCGTCCCCTGGTTGTGATGCGTTGATACTATTCATGACACTCCCCCAACAGATGCCATAGACCTGTTCGTGATGCACCTGCTAATGCTGCTGCAGATTCAGATACCGACGAGGCAGCCGCTGTAGCCGTGCCTGTTAAATTAAAACTCCGCAATGGCTATCACCGCATCGTTAGAGCTAAATTTCTTCAGGTGGTTATAAGAACTGAGTCCAAATATACATTTGGGACTCGGAACTGGTGATGTGCTTGAGTTTTGTCGTTGGGAGGTATGCGAGGAGTATGTGCGCACGACGAGATGGTTTGCGACGGATATTTTTTGGGATGTTGCCGATGGTCAGATAAACGGGATAGGCTTGCTTAGATCCAAAAACAGTGACTTGGGTTTTGTCAGAAGATATTATAACCGGTATGATTGTACCGCCGGGGTTGTTCCTGTCAAGGGTTTGCTAAATTTGGGGAGGTCTTGAGTGATGAACTGAAGTTTGAAAAGTAATTTGGTCACCTGAGTATCCCACCACCACCTGCCCGTATTCATTTCATGGTAAAGCTGATCTTCCTTACTGGCATCCGTGAAGTGCCGCTCGGGCCTGAGAAGAAGATCGCCAGCAAACTCGGGGTCTGCGAATAGGGCCTTCACGCATTTGAGGGGATCTCGATAGTAGATGTTGAAAGCTTCGCCTGCGACTTTGATTTCCCCTCGTTCGAAGCGCGGCCAGTCGTTGGGAAGCTGAGTATCAATGATTTGGTTCAATTCTCGAGAATTTTTGTATGAAAGTCCAAGCTTGTCTTGGAACTGTAAGAAAAGTATGACTTTAACAACATAGGGCGAGATGCAGTCGAAGCTGACTCACACCATCAATACCCAATAAATCTGAGACAGCTGTCGATCCTGGGCCTCTGAGCTTCGCCCATTGCGCTAACTCCCAATCGAGTTTGCTGTTGAAAGGGGCCCACGGATTCTCGCTGTCGACGGGACCTGTTCTGTAACCACTATATCCCGGCTTCTCAACACATTGCGGAAGGGGTTCACCAGCTCGAGAGGATTCTAGCGTTTCAACGAATGGTTTTCTCGGTTCCCTGCTACTGGTAGTGCTCACACCCCCACCCGCCGGCTGGGGAGGTTGTGCTGGAGGGGGAGGCTGATTTGAATCGAGGTCCCCAGGGACCTCGGGTAGCAGCCAAAACTCTTCATCCCCATCTGACTCCAGTGCGTCGTAATCATCCCGAACTACACCTCCTTCATCATCTTCCTCATCACCCCAAAGGAACTCGTCCTCGTCCTCGTCCGAAACCCCGTTCCCATGTTCAGATTGATTATCTTTGTGGACAATCGGAGCCATGTTGATATCGTTATCAGCCCTCCATTAGCGCCATCGGAAGTATCAGGCTGGGGTGGGTCCTCATGTTGCGGGTCGACTTCCATTTCATTATCGGTCTCCCAGTTGTCTCCTGGCGCGTGGGGGTAGGAGGCGGCGGCCTGAAGGCTTCGCTCCAAAATACCCATACATGCTGGATTCATGGTGGTGAGAATATGTTGCGAAAAGCCGCGTGAAGAAAAATGCACAGTGCAGCCCGGGCAGACAGTCATGATGATATAGAAAATACTATATAGTTAGTTACGAAACGGGATCTAGACCTCCCAGAGGTTCAGACTGGATACTGCAGCTGCAGCCGCTGTAGATTATCAGTAATGTAAATTAAGAAGGGGGAAAAGCTGCAGTTGGCACCAAGAGTGGCGCGGGCAGATTGAAAGCCTAAGATCTTAACACGGGTGGTGGGGCGGCACCCCTGGACTTGGGGAATACGCTGGCAGTGAATGAGTGCTAAAAACCATTGGATTGAACCTGTGATATAAGTTATACGCCTGTGTGTGCGGTCATATCCTGAGCGAAATCACTGGCAGTCATGGGTTGCGTTGCGATACACGGAGATGCGATTGTGCATGGGATGGTAGCACAGGTGGCCAACCTTTGGAATGAGTTTGAATTTGTTTGTGTTTTTCGCACTCACTGCATAGTCACCTATTCCGGACTCCTCGCTGACCCTCCCTTGCTATGTCTCACTTATTCGACGCACACTCAAGTCATGGAATCGCGCGGCTCAGTACGAGCGCGGAAGGCTACCGTCCCGCGGGTACGTGAAGAGCAACAAGAAAAAAGGGGTCTGATGAGCTGACAGCCACAGCAGCCGGCGGTCAGTCGGGCCTGCATTCCCCGATTTATTTATTTATTCACACAGTTCACAAAGGCGCACGGTTACCAGTTTGGCGAAGAGGGCCGCCATGGAAAACCGCGGTAATTGCATCCGAGCATCTCCGACTTGATTCTATTATCCTGATTGGTTGAAACTTGACAGTGTGGGAGGAGCTAATGCCGGGCGGTGCCAAATCGTCAACAAGCGCCCACCCTCCACTCCTGGTAGAGGATCTGAAAAAGTCAAGGTGTCGAGAACAGCAGTAATACAGACCTGGTCCTACTGGGGCCAATAACTGATAATTCATGTCTAGGTTGGACTCAGTCCGGGTCCCCCAGCTGCGCTCAGACGGCAGGCCAAAATACCAAAGAGATCGGGGGCAGGTAAGGGTGCTAATGCAGGGCCTGGCACGTTACTAACTGATGGTAAAGGCACTGCGCGCACGAGGTCGAAACATTCCGGAGATCAAGCTGGGGAAAGCATTTCTGATGAATCCAAACCAATTGCGATAGCCCGCTGATTCCTACCGCCAGCCATGGATGACAGTGGATCAGAGGTCGATGGCACTGACTCTAGGCACAGTTTGGGAGGGTCCGATCTGGCTCACCCTTCTGAGAGTGATGGTAATCATTCACTGTCCATTCAAATCTATTTCTCAATATCAATTTCAGATGACATGGAAGTCGACGACGAGGCCGAACAGTCTAATCAGGAGAGTGAGGACGACTCGGTCGATAGTTACGGTTCTTCGGAGGGATTCATTGATAGCCAAACAATGTTGGAAGAGGTAAGTCCAAGTCTTTTCGATCGAGTACGGGGTTTCATTGTATTGTCTAGCGGGCGAACTGGCGTAAGCTTAACAGCAGCGACGTGGATGATGATGCAGGGGATACCACTCTCCGGGCGCCTTCTCGCCCTGAGAGTATAGTCAGCTCCGATGAGAATACAGCGTTTCTGGACACCGATGACTTCAACCCTCCACTGGATCCCAAGGAGGCCCCAATGCTGTCCCAACTCGCTAGGTCTGTATTCACATATGTCTGTTTCGTATTGTCTAACTCACATTACCTAGCCATTCCCGTCTTCCGCAGGCTAGAGCGGCAACTGAATCTGAGGACGATCTACCAATTGTATCCAAAGCTCGATCCAAGGGCCGTCCAGCCGCCGTAATCAAATCTAGGGAGGTTATGCCAATCACACCCAAGCCTCGGTCCAAGGGCCATCCGACTACAAAACCATGCCGCGAAGTTCCTCGTGATATGGACTTGCCTTCGAGGCCCTCCCTCGCAGCTCAAGGTGTTATATCGGCTGACCATCGTACCAATTCACAGCATCA